>JAPQWV010002111.1:0-64000 GCA_027422505.1 Craterostigma plantagineum
GGAACTTTTGGCGAAAGGTTTTGTGCAAGAAAGCACAAGCTCGTGTGCTGTTCCACCCCTTCTTGTACCTAAGAAAGACGGATCATGGCGCATGTGCATTGACAGTAGAGCAGTGAATAAGATCACTGTAAAATACCGGTTTTCTGTCCCTCGGCTCGATGACCTCCTTGACCAACTACACGGGTTCAAGATTGGTTCGAGGATTGATCTGCGGAGTGGCTATCATCAGGTTCGAATGAGGCCGGGAGATGAGTGGAAAACCGCATTCGAGACGAGAGATGGTCTCTACGAATGGATGGATATGCCCTTTGGCCTTTCTAACGCCCCTTCTACTTTTATGCGGCTCATGAATCATGCCTTTAAGCCATTTGTTGGGAAATTTGTTGTCGTCTACATTGATGATATCCTCGTGTACAGTTCCAGCCTGGAGGAACATTTGGAGCATCTTCGACAAGTGTTTGAGGTACTACGGAAGGAGCGGTTATACGTCAACTTGAAGAAGTGCCATTTCTTCGCCTCCAGCCTTATATTTTTAGGCTATGTCATTTCTTCAGAGGGCATCAAGGGGGACGAGACAAAGGTTGAAGCTATTCTGAGTTGGCCCATTCCAAAGACGATCCACGAGATTCGAAGTTTTCATGGTCTAGCTTCATTTTATCGAAGGTTCGTAAAAAATTTCAGCACCATTATTGCACCGATAACCGAATGTTTGAAGGGGAGCAGCTACAAATGGAGTGAAGAGGCCCAAAGAAGCTTCGAACTCCTCAAGGAAAAGATGTCGAAAGCTCCCGTCTTACAACTCCCGGATTTTGATAAAGTTTTCGAAGTAGACTGCGATTCCAACGTAGGAATTGGTGGAGTTCTTAGGCAAGAAGGGAGGCCGATTGCATTCTTTAGTGAGATGGTGAATCATTCACGCCGAAATTATTCCACCTACGACAAGGAGTTCTTCACCATCGTTCGAATTTCTTCAAGCCTTCAACTTTGTCATCAAGCATAAATCTGGAGTTCTCAACCGGGTCGCTGATGCTCTAAGTCGACGGTACGCGATATTATCTACATTACAATTAAAGGTTGTTTGTTTTGAAGTGATCAAGGATATCTACAAGGATGATCCTCACTTTTTTCCCATTTGGACCGAGTGCTTGAAGGCGCCATTCAATTTATTTTTAATTCACAATGGTTTTCTCTTCAAAGATAAACGATTGTGTATTCCAAACTGCTCGCTATGGCAAGCCATTATTGATGAGGCTCATAGTGGAGGCCTTGCTGGACATTTTGGAAGGGATAAGACTCTTGGACTTGTTCGGGAGAAATTTTATTGGTCACGAATGGATCGAGATGTCAAGAATTGCGTCGAAAGGTGCAGAATTTGCCACTTTGCGAAGAGTCATGGCCAAAATACGGGTTTGTACACTCCACTCCCGGTGCCAACAAGTCCATGGGAGGATGTGAGTATGGACTTTGTCGTTGGGCTACCTCGCACTCAAAGACACAAAGATTCAGTCATGGTGGTTGTTGACCAGTTTTCGAAAATGGCGCATTTTATTCCTTGTATAAAGACTTTGGATGCTACTCATGTCGCAGATTTTTACTTCTGAGAGATTGTACAGCTGCATGGAATTCCCAAAACATTTACTTCTGGCCGGGATTCCAAGTTTATGAGCCACTTTTGGCGTACACTTTGGAGGAAAATGAGAACCGAGCTGCAATTTAGTTCGTCTCATCACCCTCGAACTGACGGGCAAACGGAGGTGGTAAATAGGAGCTTGGGAACTTGCTAAGGAGTTTAATCGGCAAGAATCCATGCCAGTGTGATACGGTTTTGGCTCAACCAGAGTTTGCTTATAATAGCTCGACAAGTCAGACGACTAAGCAAAGTCCGTTTGAAATTGTGTACGGTAGTAACCCGATTACGCCGTTGGGTTTGAGTCATCGTTCTACTGATCTTCATTTTAGTGGCGATGGGGAGGAGCGTGCGAAGCACATCAAATGATTGCATGAGCAAGTTCGTCAAGAAATTGCCAATCAAAATGAGAAGTATAAACGGGCTGAAAACAAGAGTCGGAAGAAGCTAGTCTTCAAAGAGGGAGATTTAGTTTGGATTCATTTAAGGAAGGATGGGTTCCCGCGTAGACGTCATGGGAAGCTTAAACCGAGGGCTGATGGACCTTTTAAAATACTGAAGAAGTTAGGAGACAATGGTTACAAGGTGGAACTTCCTCAAGAATATGGCTTTTCGGATACTTTCAATGTCTCAGACCTGTCTACGTATATCAGTAATAGACTCGATACAGATTCGAGGGCGAATCTTTTTCAACCCGGGGAGAATGATACAGAGAAAACCCTCGTCCAACAGTCAACTTCTAACATTAAAATGCTTTTACTGGCTGCGACTCACGGGGCGAATCTACCACCAATGGAAAGCCACGGAAGTCTAGTTTCTTAAGAAATTAATGGCACAAAATAATAAAGGGAAGAGGAAGTTATGGCCATTTGACCACTGACTGCCAGAACAGTCACAAGTGCGGGAATTTGGAAAGATCGTCTCGTTCTTTGCTTCTTTTTGCATGGAACTCGTTGGATATCAGTACTTCAACATTCTCATTTAAATTTCTCTAATTTTTGCATGTATTTTCATCTCATTAATAGCCCCTTTTGTAATGAAGAATGGGAGATTGAATAAAAAATATTGTTGTTGAGCTTTAAGCTTGTCTCTATCTATCCTACACTGAACTCTTGGTGGATTCCTTGAGTTAAGTGTTTACGTGAGTGTGCCTCGTATTACCTACTTCTTCTCCAAAATTTCGGTGTCAAAATTTTATTATTAAGAATTTAATTTTTTGATTAGAAAATAGAGTTAATGCGTTGGAGTGAAATTACTGTAGAAACTAGAGTTTATGAATTGGAGTAAAAGCACTGTACCAGCTGTAATATTGTGTAGAATTAACTTTATCTTCTTGTTGTGGGTTGGAGATGCTATTAGGATAAACTTTTGAAGTTCATATGACAATGGTGAAAATTTCAAATCGATAAAACTACGTGGACATCGATATGCATATGTGGCATAATTCGACATGCACGTAATAAGCATATTGTTGTCCAATATGTTATCATACTGCCACGTCATTCGCAAAATTGTCGCTATGTGTGGCATAATTCGACATCCACGTAAGAAGCATATTTTCCGGTCGAAAGAAAACATGTTGAATCATGCAATTTCCTTAATTCATGATTTCATAAGCAATTAACCTTAAGTCATTTATGATAATAATAGTAATAATACCTACGTCGGCTTAAACATCAATGATCATCACAAAACACAAGAAAAAACCAAGAGTTACACTCTCTGATCCCTATTTAGATTATGATATTAATGTTTAACCATATCTTCTTTGCCTCGAAAGTTGTGTTCAAATTTTCATATTTCATGTACGCCTAGTGTTGGGGTTGAGCGGTAATATTTAATTCTGGACCAATGGTAGTTGTATTTGGACCCCACGATAATTTACTCGGATATTAATTAAAGCCGAATGACACCGAGAAGACACCGAGATTTTTACGTGGTACGACCAATACTACCTACCTCCACGGAGAGACAATAGTTTTTCTATATTTTAGAATATTACACCGTACAAAATAAAATTCTTGTTTAAAACTAAGATCGAGACCCCTTACCCGATCCGGGTAATGTTTTTATACTCACTCTCAACTACCTAGTAAAATCTCTCTCTCTCTCTCTCTCTCTCTCTCTCTCTCTCTCTCTCCCTCTCTCTCTCTCTCTCTCTGGTTTTTGGGGTGTTAAATACATTGAGCTAGGAAGCCTATTTATCGGCAATTAAGGAGAACAAAACGTCATTGCATAGCTCAGTAGAGGACAAATCCAAATTGAACACCTATTGCTTTCTTTTCCACGTTGAAAAGCCAACAATTCTTCCCCCTTTTTAAACATATGCGTCTTCTTTAGAGAGCACACCAGCGAATCGAGAATGAGAGTAACTCGTTCGTAAATACCACGAACGTCCATTGGACTTCCTTTGTAGCACCTACACATAATCCTAATCAAGGATTCCAGTCCTACACCGCCTGATTCAATCAGCGGCCAATCATATGTGCAGCTATGTAGAACCAACTCGATCCGTCGATTCCTGAAGAAGGACTTCGATGCAACTCCTTCTCCAGCAGGATTTCCCTTCTCACCATCGTCTGCCTTTATACCACGCACGCGATTTTCGTGAACCCATCGAAGTCTGAGTGTTATACCATACTCACGTCCAGACGATACAAACCTTTGCACTCTTCTACCTTTGGTAGGATTATTTCCACCATGTGTGAATTCCCGGACTCCCCTGTATGAAAACTCCATGGAATCTGACTAGCTCAAGAATATTAAATTCTTACGCAACTTTGAGACAACGTCACACCACCTAAAATGTGTACCGCTCCATCAAACATTTTGATCTTTCCCATTCCAACACACTGAACAACACAACGATATCCATCGTCCCACGGAGATCCAAAAAACCGCTCGCATTTTTCGAAACGCATCAAAATATTCTCTTGGAGCAAACCCGATTTAATATCCTTTCTCCTGAGAACGAGCACCATCATTAGAGACTGTGAGAACGTCTCCAAGATGAACCGTGTGCTACCCGCGTGTGGAATATTCCTAGCCGCCTGTCCTTCCTCCAAATCGGACCGTTTCTACTGATGTGTCCCGACTCACCACACTTATAGCATCACATGCCCTTCCCTCCACCTTGATTTGGGCCTGATGTTGTCCCCAAATCCCCTGGTGTATCACCTCCCTCTATGATTCACTATGCGAATAACCAACATCCGGAAATACCCGATATTTGATCGCCTTCTCTTTTCTTGCTCCAAAAGAGTTGACTCCACCATCCACTGCTTGTACCGTCTCGTACCGGATGGTTGTGATCATATCATCCGAATCAGAAAGTGAGTTAAAAAGCACAGGGCCTTACTTCTTCCTCTCTGACACATCATGACCCCAAATCTTTCGTCATTTACTCCGAGTTTTCCTCGTCTTCCATCAAAACTTATCGTCCATCCTTGACAATGAGCACATCCTTCACTCTCTTCTGCCGCAGAGTGAAACCTCCCGCACTAGCACAATGTCGCACTTTGCTATCATCCGTCGCTATTATCCTTGCAGAGATTCAACAGCCCAGCACTATTGCCATAACTCGCCAAAACTCCACCACCGCACAAGCTCCGCCCGACACCGAGCATCCTATCAACGTTAACCATCTTGTACCATTATTTCTTCAGTACAAGACATCACTCATTGAATCTAGCCCTAACACTGGCTCCCCACGATCGTTGATCCCTTCTGATATCTTTTCTGATGTGGAAAGTTCAGACACAGCTGCAACCACAAAGCATACTCAGAATACCAGTAGGGTTTTGGCTCTGATACAACTTGTTGGAATTGAGCGGTAATATTTAATTCTGGGCCAACGGTAGTTGTATTTGGACCCCACGACAATTTATCGGGATATTAATTAAAACTGAAATGACACGAAAAAAACACCGAGATTTTTACGTGGTTCGGCCAATCAACCTACCTCCACGGAGAGACAATAGTTTTACTATATTTGATAATATTACACCTTGCAAAATAACGCTCTTGTGTTAAACCCAAACTTGAGACCCCTCACCCGACCCGGGTAACATATTTATACTCACTCTCAACTACCTAATAAAAACTACACCCTCTCTCTCTCTCTCTCTCTCTCTCTCTCTCTCTCTCTCTCTCTCTCTCTCTCTCTCTCTCTCTCTCTCTCTCTCTCTCTCTCTCTCTCTCTCTCTCTCTCTCTCTCTCTCTCTCTCTCTCTCTGGTTTTTGGGAAATTGATTAAAAGAGCAGCCAACGGCAGCAATCCTCTCTCTACAATTATCCTCTCCCATCTCTCTAACCAAAAAAACCCTAAGCTTCTAACCAGTCGCCGCCGCCCCCTCCACCCCCTCCCTCACCCCTCCATTCCCCCTTCTCTTCTTTCTACCCTCTCTCTCTACGGCATTCTTCCTCCCCCAACTTCCGACGGAGGTTGGGGAGCTCGATTTTACTTTTTTGTTTTGTTTTTTCTTGTCTTTCATTAAAAAAAGGACGCCCTGTCGGCTGCCCTACCTCCAGCCTCCCTCGCACCAGCATATCTGCTGGCCTCCCCGCACCTCCGCCGGCCGCCTCGTCGCCTGTCCCCGCCTCTGCCGGCCGCCCCGTCGCCCACCTTCGCCGACCGCCCCGTCGCCTGTTCCCGCCTCCGCCGTTCACCTCCGTCAGCCGCCGCCGTCCCGCATGCCGTCGCCTGTCACTACCTCCGTCGCCCCTGCATTTCCGGCTGCCGCCTGTGGACGACCTTGCCGCAGTCCCCTCCGCCTCTCAGCCTCGAGTCTCCCACCGTGGGACCTCGTCTCTCTCGACCCTCGTTCGGAAGCCTTTTCTCCCTTGTGGAGCCGTCAGTCCGATGAAGATAAAACTCAGAAGTCGAAGACCAGGTTAAAGTGAAGAGTATCGCAGATTTACCTAATCGCTTTTCCTGTTATAGTTTCTTTAGTTCTTGGTCATAGATAATGGTGTTTATTTTTTGTCGGCTTTTTTGTCCTTCATGGACCATTTTCTCCTTTTCTAGGAGTGTTTGTTTCCCCTTGTGGGACTGTGTACTCCTATGTGAGCCTTTGTCCTCCCGGTTGACGATGTACCGGTGAGACCCCTTGGGCTATTTAGCCCTGTATCTTTGTTATTAATGCAAGCTATCGTTTCGAAAAAAAAAAGTACATTGAGCTAGTTAGCCCATTTATAGGCAATTAAGGAGACGTCATTGCATAGCTCATTAGAGGATAAATCAAATTGAACATCTACTGCTTCTTTTTCCTCGTTAAAAGTCAACACCTAAGACCTTGTAATCATTGGAAGTGATAATAAATTATAAATGCTTGCATTATAATAGTATCGGGTGAAGTTTGATCATCGTTTTGTTGAAATTCAAAATTATGTTTGACTAGATTTTACCCAATCGAGAAAAATGGAATTTAAATTTTGGTGCTTAAGTATGTAAGCCAATTTCAGATTTAGCTACGTTGCTACTCTGTCCGTTTTCGTTAGTAAAATAAGCATTTATCCACTTATTCATGACAAGTATTATGATGGGTACTGAATAATGTATTCTAGGCCGTTATATGTAATTAAGAAAAACTGAAATATTGGATACATATCCCTAACTTTATGCAATAGTTATAATCACAATTATATCCAAATACGTGGTTCATCTCCCATTTTTCGTGTATTTAATTGCCACCATCTTAATTAGTGTACTCATTAATTCTACTAATTATATATTGTAACTCTCATAATCGTGTGCACGTAAGTCCATTTTTCTATGTACGTTGATTGATGCATGCACTACATATTACATCATCATATATAATATACACATACATATCTACAGACGCCATCTAATTTATCCTATTTTACCGTACTTAAACACAATTGAAGCTATTAAAACATACTCACCTATTTTTACAATGGTTTCAAGGGAGACTGCCTTCAAGTTGGAGAATCAGAATGATCTTGAGAGCTTCTTCTTTGATGAGCCTGCACCGTTTGGGTATTTTTCTCTTACATTATATCTTCATATTTTCCTTTGTGTGTGTGTTTGTGCGCGTGTATATATACATAACTAAACTTTTTTTGGGTTTCTTTACGACAAAAACCTGTCTTTCTTGCAGAACATGGGAACAACAATATGGACTAACTGACTGTAGTGGCTTTGGCATGTCTGATTTCTTGGATTTCGAGCCATTCTCTTTAGCAAATCAATAACCCAGCACTTTCCCAGTCGAACTAAACGGCTTCGAAGAGTTTCTGGCGATTTTGGGCTATGGGACTTCGACTCGCCACAACTACAGCTAAACGATCCTAATAACGTTGTCATGAACGATAATCTGGTAACCTACGATCAACAAGTAAATGATAGCGATATTTCAACCTACGATTTTCTGGGATCGACTTTCCCTCGGCTAAGAATAAGAAGTTTGCTGATGTTTCGAGAAATAATGGGAGGTTCAATAAGCCGTCAGCTTTGCAGTGAAAAGATTCGAAAGTATTTTGATGTCCCAATAACGAAGGCTGCAAGAGAATTGAACGTGGGACTGACTGTACTGAAGAAGCGATGTAGGGAATTGAATATCAGTCGATGGCCTCATCGAAAAATCAAGAGTTTGAAGTCACTCATAGACAATGTTAAGGTACGTATACGATTACAAACACTTCATTAGTTGGAATTAGAAGTGAAAGATTCTTACTTTATATCTTGATTATAGGATTTGGGAATGGCGGGCGAGGTAGAGGTGTTGGAGGAACACAAAAGATTGCTTGAGAAGGTGCAGTTGACGGAGAGGACTAAGAAGCTGAGGCTAGCATGCTTTAAGGCCAACTATAAGAAGAGAAGATCCATGCAATTTGCTGCTGCTTCTCCTTCTGCTAATAACCTATAATTAATAGTTTAGTTCTTCGGCTATCTTTTTTATTTGGATTAGAGGATTACTTCTTCTGGTTTGAAGAACTATTGCCTGATGCATTGCATGTGCTGCCGTCTTTTCTTTTGAGGAGAGTTTTATCCTTGGATCTAAGTCTATAATTATTGTTAGTCTTGTTTGATTTTGATGTCTCATGTTTTTAGTATTTTAGTTGGTTGTTAAAATGATTTGATCTTGATTACAATTATACTAATACCTCTTGCATGCCCGATGTATTCTAATAACTCTTGCACACCGATGTGTGTGACTATGTAAATATATAATAGTAACTTGAAGTTATTTTTTGTAGTTAAAATTAGAAAACTGGTGTGGGACAAAATCATTATTCGCACAAGCTAAGCCAAAATTCAGTTTTTATTCTTTAATCCTTAGGTGTTTTTCACATTTTTCTTTCGTCACACATGGATAGCCTACTTTCTCGCCCGAGCTTTCTATTTATTTCCTCCTACGCTGAGTTGAACTTGTTGAATCTTCGGTATCGGTCTGGTCGACAGCAGTATAATGAAATGGTTTCTTGTGACTCTTCGGTCGGCACAGATGAACGTAGGATTGTTGATTAGATGCATACAAGTCGAGGCGTGTGTTGGACACACTGTCCGTAAGACGAAATCGCCCTGATATTGAGTGCTTTCGGTTAGCAGCGATCGTCCTCAAGATACAACGACATTTTCTTGCTCATAATCGCAGCACAACGACTAGAGTCTTACGTCGAATCGTACTCGAAACTGATTTTTTCTTGCTTCGGGA
The DNA here is from genome assembly GCA_027422505.1 of Craterostigma plantagineum. Classification (NCBI taxonomy): domain Eukaryota; kingdom Viridiplantae; phylum Streptophyta; class Magnoliopsida; order Lamiales; family Linderniaceae; genus Craterostigma; species Craterostigma plantagineum. The sequence goes on from JAPQWV010002111.1 coordinate 9,306, forward strand.
AATGGGGAGTATGAGAGTGAAATAGGCAAATTCGTGGGTTGAAGTGCATGAAATTTCCAACTCATTTGGGATCTATTTACAGACGTTTTCTCGCAGGGACTTAGTTGCAAATTCTAGAACTTGCTGAACTGCTTCTGTAATTTTCCAGGGGTCGAAATGAGATATTCCGAAACCTTTAGACTGTCGGTCTATTTACTGGCCCGCGACAGGCGCGACTCTCGGGCCGACAGCCCGAATCTTCGGCATGTCGCACCGGCGGCGGTGCATTTCTCCGACCGACGGCCCGAGGCGGCTACCGACACCTCCTGTTGGGCCGACCGACACTTCCTAGGGTTGGGCCGCACCAGTCCAACAGCCCACTACGGCCCATTGACTCAATGGGTCATGCCACCTCATCTGGGCTGCGCAATCAGCGCTTATGCAGCGCCTCATCATCCTCACCTCGACCGCCATGTCACCGGCACCGTCACCGTCGCCGCCCAACGGAGGAAAAATTTATGTAAGCCTCAAAGCGCCTATTGCGCACTTTGGCACCGACTCGCAACGGGCTATTACTTGGGCCAAAACTCACACAAGTTTCTCAAGCCCACTTAAGCCCATTTAAATCCATCCACATGGCAAGCTCTTTTGAATAAACCCACACAGATTTCTATATATCTTGTGAAGATTTTCTTAGTGTCTAACCAATGTGGAACACTTAATTTCCCACTTAAACACTATCAACCATTTTTAATCATTATTGGGCCAACTTCAAAAATTAATTTCTCATTCACCCAAATTCGATTTTGAGCCTATTAATATTCGTTAGATTCCCCGTGAAACATAGATTCGTAATCTTTCAACGATTTCTCGTTTCGACATACGATGGCTTCCCGATTTAATAAAAGCCGAATCTAATTTTATTAATGGGTTAATACCCATTTGGGCCCAAAGCCCATTTGTCTTAAAACCAACTGAACTATAGTTTTTTATTTTTTATTTTTGGTTTATACAGAACTATAGTTAATCTAGAAATAAAGCGGTTGCCCAAATCCCTCGCTAAATTATCTACGATTCTGTACCGTACTACACATGCAAGAACGAAAAGAACTTACTCTGAAGACTTGGAAAACTCGGCCTTCTCTTTCCCAATTGATCTTCAATTCGACTGTGAAAAATAAAAAAACAAAGTTCAGTTTAATTTTCACCTTTCTTTCCTCCATAAGGACTCTCGCGGGGGAATAAGAATAATAGGGTTGCCCTGACCCTCGGCTTTAGGTTCACTGAAGCAAGTGATGGTAATGGGTCGAATGCGGATCACAAAACGGGTTGGGGCCTGAACCGAGTGAGAAGAGCTAGGGCGGATCAATCTTGGGTCCGAAATTTCCCACCCCAAAGCATATATGCAGAGGCCTCGACAGGTTCCCGATAGGGCAGGAGAGAGCCAAAAAGGTCTTTGCTTTACTGGCTATCTTGACGCCATTGTTGTCAAGGACAGGGAAGACGCTGCTCGCCAAAACTTTGGCGCAATTGGTTAATGTTCCTTTCATAATTGCTGACGCCACGACTCTTACTCAGGCAAGTTATGCAGATATTGTGAATTCTTTTGTCGTAAAAAGGAATTAAAGATCTGATTTTTATGGTATTTTTCCGCCGGCAGGATATGCAGGGGAGGATGTGGAGTCTATCTTACACAAGCTGCTCATGATGAGATTGCCCATGTTATTACATGAAACTCTGATTCTTGCCAAACTTTTTATACCGAGAATATTCAGCTTAGATATATTCCAAAAATCTTGGATGCTGATAATTTCCTAGCGAGGCCAACATTTTAGGCTGCGGACTATAACGTGAAGCTGCGCAGCAAGGCATAATTTACATCGACGAAGTTGACAAAATGACCAAAAAGGTGTTTAATGAGCTCAAAGATGACTTAGAACACTACCGCTAAATCTGAAGTGCGAAGTGTTAAAAAATCGTATGTTTTATTGCGAGTACTGTTGAAAATGCTTGAAGGCGTTCAGCAAGCACTGTTGAAAATGCCTGAAGGGACTGTAAGAGCTTCAATTTATATATTGTAAGCAGAACAGAAGATCCAATCATAAATTTGAGAGATTGAGCAATTGATAAATCATATTCGAAGCGTCCTCTGTGATTCCTTAGGTGGTCAATGTTCCGCAGAAGGGCGCACGCAATCAAGCAAGAGGCGAAACGATTAGGGTACCATTCTATTCAACTCATCAGAAGATTAAATGAGATGTTCTTCGATTAATACATTCTCCTTTCTTTCTTTGCAGATCGATACGAAGGACATACTCTTTTTCTGCGGCGGCGCTTTCGTCGACTTGGAAAAGACAATCTCCGACAGGTCGTCATAAACCTAAATAGCAACTCATCTTTTTGTAACACGGAGATCTTAAAACTCTGTATTTTTTCAGGCGCCATGACTCTTCCATAGGCTTCGGTGCTCCCATTCGTGCAAATATGAGGGTCGGGGGAAGCGTTATAGAAGCTTCAGAACATCTTCCTTACTCGAAACAGTAAGCTCAATTTGATACTTTCTTCACTTCAATTATTTTTTTCGGCCTTCTCTTTTACGAACAATTCTCAGATCGATAGCAGCGATCTGATCGCTTACGGATTAATCCCAGAATTCGTTGGACGGTTCCCATTGCTCGTTAGCCTGGCAGCACTCACCGAAGAACAGCTTGTGAGGGTTTTGACTGGGCCGAAGAATGCACTAGGGAAGCAATACAAAAAGCTCTTCCAAATGAATGGAGTTAGTTTTTTCTTTTTCTTACCCACAACTCATGTTTTCTAACATCAGTTTGAAGTTTGAACTTTTTATGTCTTCTCAGGTCACTCTTTTGTTCACGGACGATGCATTAAGGTTGATCGCTCGTAAGACTATGGCGAAAAGCACATGCGCCAGAGGTTTGAGGTCCATGCTAGAGAATATTCTAATGGATGCTACGTACGAGGTTTGTTTTCCAAAATCCCATTGATTCAATAATGAACTTAAGACACTATGGTTAGGATTTTGCTTTTGCATCACAGATTCCCGACGTTAGAAATGGGAATGAAATAATCTACGCCGTCGTAGTCGATAAGGATTCTTTGGGTCCCGAGAACGGGAGGCTAGCGCATGGGGCTAAAATCCTCTATGGCAAGGGTGCTCTGGACCGTTATCTATCTGAACATAAGTATTCCAACGTATGTACGGATCACAAGCTCCTTCTTCTTCTTCCTCTAGTAGGAAACATAACGGTGTAATAATTTGTTTATTGCTGCAGATATCTACTGAGGAATTAGAAGGAGAAGCCGACGTAGAACAAGACGATCTTCCTGTTTTTGCGTGGCAATATTCTCTGAAGTATATCATAGGTCAAGAAATTTCATGGCATACATGTTAGAAGCACAGTTAGTTAAAGACCTGTTCGTCTCTGATGCACTAGATATTACAACATGTTTGCGAGTTTTGAATACAAAATAAATATACGATAAGTTTGGGATTGGTTTTGTCTTTTTCCCTAAAAGACCGCTTGTTTTTTCTCCCTCCTTCCAGAATATTCACCGTTGGGCTATAAAATCCCGACAAAATCTAGGTTAAACACCAGAGAAATCAACCAGGATTTTGAATATATATATATATATATATATATATATATATATATATATATATATATAAGTCATATTGCTCTGCGGAAGCCCAAAAGTAGTTGAAGATGGCGATTCTCTCCGATTACGAAGAAGAAGATCGCGTGACTCCGTCGTCGTCGTCGTCGAAGAAGCAATTCAGTGCTTCACTCGATCCATCGAATCCGTTGGGGTTTTTGGAGGAAGCTTTTGAATTTGTTGCTAAAGAAAGCCTGTTCAAGAGCGATGGTGAACGATGTCAGTGCTGTTTGAGGACGGTGAAGGATAGAGTGGAAAAGCTGGACAAGAAGAAGAAAGTAGAGGCTAATGGTGAGGCGCCGCAGGTTACGAAAGAAGCGCCGAAAGTAAGGATGTGCCTACGGCTAAGAAGGAGGAGCTGAAGTTGAACGAGGAGAAGCAGAGCGAGAAAAAAGTGGAGGAAGAAGCCGACAATGGGAAAAGAGCTTCCTTTTTCTTTGTTCTCTACTTATTACTGGGTTGATACATACTAACTTGTTTGATGCTACTATCTCTGGCGTTTGTGAGTTGCTAGTGGAAGCGGAGCTATGGCAAACACTTCTCCTGAAAGAAAGGAACGATTTGGGTGGAAGATGCTGTTCTTTTGAGTACTAATTCCTTGTTTCTGTGTGTGCAGCTCCTAACAAAGGCAATGGCTTGGATATGGAGAACTATTCTTGGGGCCAATCTTTGCAAGAAGTTAACATTACAGTCCCCGTTCCTCCTGGTACAAAATCAAGATCCATTGCATGTGAAATTAAAAAGAACCATAGTAAAGTTGGGCTCAAGGGTCAGCCTCCAGTTATTGATGTAAGTCTATCGTCACCGTATGTGTCTGTGTTGATGTATGATCTTGGCTGGTCGTTCATATGCTTTCATGTTCTTGCAGGGTGACCTTTTCCATCCTGTTAAAGTTGATGACTGCTTTGGAGTTTAGGTACATGTCTATAACCACAGAATTAGCATCATCTCTTTGTTAAATGCTGTTAACCAGTCGTTTTAATGATTTTCCCCCTATATAATTCTGGTTTCAGAGGACCAAAAATCAATCTCAATGCTCCTGACAAAGCACAATCAGATGGAATGGTGGAAGTACTTAGTGAAGGGTGAGCCAGAGATTGACACTCAGAAGGTGGAACCTGAGAACAGTAAATTGTCTGAGACACGATCCACTGTCGAGAAAATGATGGTATATACTCTGCACGTAAAGTTTCGTCTTTGTAGTGCCCTTCTATTTCATTTATGGTTGATTTTTCCAACTCTTACCTTTCTTCTTCAGTTTGACCAGAGACAGAAGCAGATGGGACTCCCCACAAGTGACGAGATGCAGAAGAATGATATACTGAAGAAGTTTATTTATGGCTGAGGTAAACATAAAATAACCGATCAGTCTTACTCTATCCTATCCTTTTCTACTATTAATCAGCGTGCCTTTAATCGTTTGTTCTTGTCTTGTTTGTATGTACTGCAGCATCCCGAAATGGTCTTCTCCAAGGCGAAGTTTAGTTAGACGGAGCCTGTTAAATTTAGTAGATCTACATATATTATGATGTAATTGGCTTTGTCGGATGTTCTGATCTATTGCTTTGTGGTTGAACAACTTAATGTCCATATCAACTTTTCTTGACTTGCATGTCCCAATTCGAAAACCAGATCAAAAGTTGCATCTCAATCTACCCATTCGAAGAAGAAAACTTGCATCCCATTATAGGTTACATCAACGCACATCCATTCTTCTCATTTATTCTAACCCAGCAAACATGAAAAGGAAAGATTGGAAAAGTAGATAAAAAAGTGGCAGCTCTTTATATAATGCGTAAAAACCGATGCAACGACCGCTTTTCTCCCAATCGCCAAACCGAGTGGGCTCAGGTCCACGTGGACCGCCGATTTCGTGGGTTTACTTATTCACGTGTCCGTGCTCGTCTCCGGCGTCTTCTTCTCCTTCCGAGCAGAGGCACCAAGATTATCTTCTTGATAAGTTGAAGGCTGTTCAGTTGCATGTTCTAGCATTGGAACAGTGGAATGCCCCTAGGCTTAAATGGTTCACAGGTATGTTGGTATCTTTTGGAGATTTACTTTTGGAGCACTTCAAGGCCAGAACCGAACTCATATCATGGTAATTGTTGACCAAGAGGAAGCCGAAAATGATGCGATCCTAACCGGTCTCACTAATGCAGGGGCCTCCATTTTCCATATCAACTGTGCGCATGGAGACCCAGAAAATTGGTGTAATATAATCCGAAAGGTGAAGGGGATCTCTCAGATGCTAGAGAAACCCTGTAAGATTCTCATGGATCCAGCTGGGCCGAAGCTTCGAACAGGGAAATTGCAAGATGGTCCTTGTGTGGTAAAAATCTCACCGGAAAGGAGCTCGATTGGTGGTTTGTTAAGTCCAGCAAAAGTTTGGCTATCTCCATCTGAAGTAGGTCCGCAACCTCCTCACCTATCGCCCGATGCAATTCTCTATGTTACGAGTAAAAAGTTTTTCATAAAGGTTGATATAGATCACACTGTGGGTTTCCGTGATGCCCGAGGTAAACATAGAAGTCTACGAATTACAAGCAAACATCCCGTTCAGGCTGGTGTTGGATTCATGGCAGAGTTCTGAGAGACTTCATATGTTGAGTCTGGCACGGAGTTATACATAAAGAAGTAGGGGAAAAAATCTTCTGTTGGACACATCATCAACGTTCCCCCTGCAGAACGGTGTTGAATGTTGGTGACTTGCTGACAATATCTCGAGATAGTTCGAACGAAAATGGTAAATCGACCTGTTCAGACACTACTGCACAGGAGATATCTTGCCCATCTAGCTATCTATTCGATTTGGTCAAACCTGGATAACCCATTTCGTTCGATGATGGAAAGATATGGCCTGCCATAAAAGGAACCAGCAATTCCGAAGTAGTTGTCTCAATCACCCACACGGGCCTGAAAGATTCTAAGCTTGGTTCTGAAAAGTCCATTAACATCCTAAAGAGTGATATCAAATACGTAGGCCTCACTTCTAAAGATCTCAAGGATCTCGACTTTTGTTTCCCGGAAATTTTTAGTGCGAGCTTCAGATCGGCAGCAGCTTAAAATTTTGGATCTTTCTGATAAACGTATTTTAATACGTTTATTGTTATGTTTATTTGGGTTATAATAGGAAAGTTTTGATTATTCCATGCATTTATTGGCTCTATTTATACCCATTTAAATATTGTAGGACCTTCGAATGGTTATCGAGCGAAAAGGAATGAAAACGAGGCGAAAACGACGCGAAAATGGCGAAATATGAAGCTGCTAGTCATAAGTCACGGCCGTGACAGATCATGCCATAGGCCGTGAATCTCGGCAGTGCGCTAAGATGAGAAGACCTTGACAAGTCACGGCCGTGAGCCTTTGAGCGAGTGGCCGTGAATCACGGCAGCAAGTTTACTAGCCAGAGTCACGGCCGTGATTCATGTGCAAGAAGCCGTGACTTACGGCAAAGACTTGGAAGAAGTCAGGTCACGGCCGTGAACGTCGTGTCAGAAGCCGTGAAACGTGGCAGTGTATCAAGATCGAAGTGCATGTTCACATTCACGGCCGTGACACTTTGTGCGAAGGGCCGTGAATCTCGGCAGTAAGCTCAACGTATGGAAATTCAACACCTTCACGGCTGCTGACTATTGTTGCAGTGTCTATAATTGCTTGGTTAATTCCTATTTGTGTTTTCCATCTGCGTTGGTGAATTGTGAATGGTCGTGCCGTTATCTTGATAACCTTTTCTTGCTTCTAATTTGCTTGAGGACAAGCAAAAGCTTAAGTGTGGGGAGGTTTGATAAACGTATTTTAATACGTTTATTGTTATGTTTATTTGGGTTATAATAGGAAAGTTTTGATTATTCCATGCATTTATTGGCTCTATTTATACCCATTTAAATATTGTAGGACCTTCGAATGGTTATCGAGCGAAAAGGAATGAAAACGAGGCGAAAACGACGCGAAAATGGCGAAATATTCTTGTTTTTGCTCGAATCTGTGATTAATCGTATTCTGTGAATTTTCTAGATTGTTCTAATTTTTCTCGCTAGGTTTAGGATCGGATTAGTTTCTCGATCGAAAAACTTGGCGCGAGAATTTTTCTCGGTCAGAATACGAAGTCAGCGCTAGAATCGTCATCACCAGAAACGATTTTAGTTAGAAATATTTCTCAAGCATTATTCAGCGAAAAACTTTATCGAGAGTGACTAATTTTGACTTGGCATGCGTAAAAACATTCTCTCGAAAAACTTTTTCGGTCAAACATTTAACGTTTGACCAGGCGAAAATCATTTACACGCGAGAAACTTTTCTAGTCAACAGATTTATTTTGACTTGTCGAGAAACTTACTAACGTACTGTTTCTTTACGATCGATATAAATTCACGATCAAGAAATTTTTCTCGACCGAATGATTTTGAACAATTTATCTCGCTCGTAAAATATTTCGCTGACAAAATTTCTCGCACGAGAACAGTACTCAGTACATTCTATTTCGACGAAATTAATTTCGATCAAAACTTTAAAGATTGAATCGAAAATAATTGTCGATCTAATTTTCGAATCAAACGCTACTAACTAAATTTGTCACTTGTGAAGCACTTTACATCATTTTCAACCTTCAAACAATCAACGAAGATCCTTCAACAACTCGACTACTATAATACAAACATGGATGCATACTCACTCGGAAATGACAACCGTCCGCCGATCTTGCAAAGAGGCGAATACACAGTGTGGAGAAGCCGCTTCCTGAATTTCATAGTTCTGGGTTCATGTGCCCGGGGACGAATCAGCTACTCTAGTAATTCCAGCTTCTAGGCGACTAAAGGAGCCTAGAGAATACTCTCTGGAGGAAAGAGCTCGAGCTAAGGCTGATCTAGTAGCCATGAATACCCTTATGCAGGGGATCCCCAACAATATATACAGACAAATTGACAGACAGCCTTTCATCGGCTAAGGGGATGTGGGATGAGCTGCATAGGATGATGCAAAGGACGGAAGTTGGCACAAAGGCCAAGAAGGCAAACATTCTCACTGCATACGACTCCTTCAAAGCTAAGCCGGAGGAGAGCCTATACGAAATCTACCAACGTTACCTCACTCTTCTCAACGAGATGAGGAAGATAGAAATAACAAAGACAAACATGGAAACAAACATTAGATTCTATCTTCTCTGCCCACGGAATGGAAGAAAATATCCACACAAATACGACAAAATAAAGATCTCGAAGAGTTGGATGTCCATGCCGTGTTCGATAATCTAGCTCAACATGAGGATGATATCCGAGAGACTATCAAAGAGCAGAATAGCAAACAAACCGATGACACGGTTGCCTTAGTCTTGGAGAAGAGGAGCACAAGATCAAGAAAAGAAAAGATCGTTAGGCCACCTTCACCATCGGAGTCGGAAGATGAATCGGACTGTGACATAGAGCCGAACATGAAAGCCCTTGGAAAGTAGTTAGCTCTCATTGGACAGATGAGCAAGAAGTACTTCAAGAAGAAGTCTTCAACCTCGGCCAACAGACTTGGGACTACAAGCTCCAGGAACAGAGAACGTGCTCCGGAGAGTTCCGAGGTCAAGAACCCCAAAGAGACTAGCAAATGCTTTAATAGTGGCAAAGCATGTCACTTCGCGAGAGAGTGCACTCTCCCGAAGAAGAGAGATGCAAACTACTACTCCAGGAAGCTTCAATTGACAAAACGGAAAGAAGCTGGAGTAGCTCTCATGGCCGAGTAGGACCAATGTCTCGAGGACACGTCGAGCTCCGAAGAAGAGAACTTAGCCCTCATGGCTCGTCTCGACAACGAAATGGACGCCGAAACATCCACTCGTACGGACGACGACAACGCATCCACGTCTTCAAATGAGGTAGTCTCTCACTCCACATTATTGACCATGTTAGACTCGTATCAATTAGCATACACTAACATGAAACGTGAGCAGAAAAGTGTTAAGGAAGTAGAGATCAAACTTGAGAGAGCTCAGGAGAAGATAAATAGTCTCGAATCAGACCTTAGAAGCTCTAGTGCAAAAATAGAACTTACTAAGAGCTTACATTGTAGAGAGACTAGTCAACCTCCTTTAGGACAGCATAGTGAAAAGATTAAAGAGTTAGAAGACAGGCTAGCAAATAACTACAATTGTCTTGTTAGGAATCTCAATGAGAAAGCTACCTTAAATTGTAGGATAACCGAAGCTACCTCTAAGATCACTGACTTAGAAGCTCAATTAGAAATATCTAACGCTAAGGTTATTGAGCTTAGTAAGGAACTAGACACCTGTCAAGCCGCCAAACTGACGGTAGAAAATAATTATGCTCTCCTAAGTGAGGAACGCAGGAAGCTGTATGCAAAAATTAAAAAATTAATGATCTTCTTACGTGTAGAGGACACTCTGAAGAGACGATATTCTTAAACAATCCCAAGGATATAGAGTTTTATAATCCAATAGAAGGCATAGGTTACACTAACCCACGTATTTTACAAAAGAAAGAAATGTATGACATTAAGAACATGGGTTTAGCTGCAACCTCTCTTAGGAACATTACGGAATCGACGTATGAAAATGCGTTTGATTCATCTATCAAACAAGCCTCACATGGGCCTGAGATCCCCTTTGACTATAGTGAACTAATTGAAAAGGACAAAAATAGGAAACCTACTCTAACACCTGTCAGCGAATTAGCTCAAGTTCTACCTCCGGACTCCAAGAATACCACGAGGAAGTCAAAAAGGTTAATTATCAAAATTCTCTATACAAACCCCCTATCATAAAACAGATAGAGGAGTCACAGGCGAAACTAGACAAAGAAAGAGAGAATTTCGAAGTTGAAAAGAAAAAATTCTATAAGGAGATGGAAAATCTCAAGGCTTCCTCGTCCTCCCAAACTATCTCACACGCTATCATAAAAAGAGTGAAAATAGAAAAATCGCCTTCGAAAGATCAAAAGAGCATTAATAATTCTGTTAAAAGTACTAAGACTAATTTTACTTCACCTACGTCCACAGGGAGCGTAGAGCCAGCACCGACTACGAAGGCGAGAGTGTCTAGTCTTAAAATAAAGAAGGAGCGAGTAGATTTAAATGTTTCTGAACATGTTATTCCTTCTGTCAAAACAAAAGACACTCGTAGTAATAAAAGAACCATTTCTACGTTCAAATAAATGCTTCTACGTGCTCAATTCAGCCCATCACCTATAGAAGTGAAAATACCGAAATAGGCTCTACATCGAAAATTACTACTAATCATTCTTAAACAAATGCCAAAAGGAAAAATCGTAGGAAACAAGATCCAGCCATAAAGAAACCTTATGGCGCCGTACATGACTGTACTCACCTAAGGTATCCCGTAGAAATTAAATCCCCCAAACACCTTAGGAGACTATCACAAGAAAAGATCTTTTCCTCAGTCAAACCTTCCAAGGAATTTGTATGAGCTGACGTTAACCTTCCCTGTAAGGTTCAACCCAAATGGGTTCCTAAATCTCTGCCTAGGACGACAAAAGCCAAAAGGGCCAAGTCTCCTACAGAGGCAAAACCCAAACTCACTTCTCCAAAAGTGCAATGGTTATTAAGATTCTTCCAGAAATAATATTTAGGAGTCATATCTGAACCTAAAATTAAATCTGCTAATCTGAGAGGACCCATGCTTAAGTGGGTACCTAAATACCTAAAGCTCTCTAAATTATTTTTGCAGATCCATCATGTGTGGTACCTCGACTCTGGTTGCTCCACACACATGACTGGTAAACAAGAGCTGCTGAGCAACTACAAAGACCGACCAAATGGCAAAGTCAGATTTGGGAACAACGATTCAGCCCCGATTCTAGGATTTGGGGATATCATTTTGAAGAATCTGACCATCAAAGATGTCTCATACGTCGAAGGCCTCCGCCATAACTTGTTCAGCATAGACCAATTCTGCGACAAAGGCTTCCAGGTGGTCTTCCATGCTGACCGGTACAGAATTTTGGATAGTCAGGACACAGAACTCCTTTAAGGACTTCGGAAATCCAATCTTTACACGATCAACCTGACGTCCGTGTGGCCCTCGATAGCTGTATGCCTCATTTCTCAGATTGATATACAGAGGAACAGCCTATGGCATCAACGACTGTCTCATCTAAACATGAAAGCTCTCCAACGTCTTTCTATAAAAAAGTTGGTCCACGGTCTTCCAACTATACAACTACAAAGGGAGCATCATTGTTCGGCATGTCACCTAGGAAAAATGAAGCGAGCATCTCATCATGTCAAGCAAATTGCGTCTACTTCTCGACCATTGGAACTAATTCACATGGATCTCTGTGGTCCGATGCAGACTCAGAGTATCAAAGGAAGAAAGTATGTCCTAGTGATTGTAGATGACTATTCTCGCTACATATGGACAAAATTCCTCCGAACGAAAGATGAGGCCGGTGACTTGATAATCAATTTTGTGAAAACAACTCAAAATATGCTGCAACAGACTATTCAAGTTGTTCGAACAGACAACGGCACTGAGTTCAAAAACAACCACCTCAGTGAGTTTTATCAAAAACTTGGAATAAGTCAACAATTTTCAGCCGCCAAAACACCTCAGCAAAATGGGGTCGTCGAAAGGAAAAATCGAACACTAGTGGAAGCCGCTCGTACAATGTTGATCCAGTCAGGACTTCCACACTTTCTATGGGCTGAAGCAGTCAATACCACTTGTTTTACTCAAAACAGGACGGTGGTTCACAAACGGGTCAACAAGACTCCGTACGAGATTGTGAATAATAGAATGCCCAATATCTCTTTCTTTAAGGCCTTTGGGTGCAAGTGCTTTGTGGCGAACGACCGAGAACAACGTGCAAAGTTCGACCCTAAAGCATTCGAAGCTACATTTGTCGGGTATTCTTCAACTTCAAAAGCGTACCGAGTATACATCAAGTCCAACCGAACTATTAGGGAAAGCTATAATGTCACTTTTCACGAAGTGGCAGAGATGGCTTCTGGTCAACTCAGTCCAGGACCCGTGCCTAACCCGATGGTTCCTGCTCAAAATAGTTCAGGACCCGTGCTCAACCCGATGGCTTCTGAAGACAACATTTCAGAACCCGTAATCACTGGTGTGTTGGCACAAAACCAACAGAAGATGGCGACAACATCAAACTCAATGTCAGACGAAGCAACGAGACTTGCAATAGACGATTTGGAATCTCTCTTCAAACCAGTATATCGGTCATGCACCACTGCACCTACAGTGGATTCTCCATCGTTCGAGACCGACGTACCAAGTTTATCTCACACCTCTATCCCACCCGATTCAGATTTGCCACAGAATACCGAAGAACCTACAGTGGTCCTCGAGGAAGTATCATCAGAGACGATCAATCCAAGTGCAGAACTGGAACTTCCTCAGACAAATGATCAATCGAAGACTATAGGCAATCTAGATCCACAGATGGCTGATGCATCTGCTACAGCCTTGCCTCATGAGCGCAACTAGACTAAAGGTCACCCGGTCGATCAGATAATTGGCGATCCTTCGGATGGTGTGAGGACACGTCGTCAACACAGTCTTTTCAGTTGCTTCCTGAGCCAAAACGAGCCTACCAAAGTAGCAGACGCACTTCGAGATCTGGATTGGACAATTGCAATGCAAGAGGAAATCAATCAATTCGAACGTCTTCAAGTGTGGACCTTGGTACCCCGTCCTCATGGGAAAACAGTGGTCGGAACTAAATGGGTTTTCAAGAATAAGAAAAATGAGGATGGTGAAGTGATCCGGAACAAAGAAAGGCGAGTAGCTAAGGGATACAATCAACAGGAAGGCATCGACTACGACGAGACTTATGCTCCTGTTGCCCGTATCGAAGCTATCCGCCTCCTGCTGGCTTATGCGGCTCACAAAGACTTCAAAGTCTATCAGATGGATGTTAAAACCGCTTTTCTCAACGGCGTGTTAAAAGAAGAAGTCTACGTCGCTCAGCCAGAAGGTTTCGTTGATCAAGAACATCCCGATCACGTCTATCGTTTGGACAAAGCTCTCTATGGACTAAAACAAGCCCCACGTGCTTGGTACGATGTCCTGAGTGGTTACCTCGTGAAGTCTGGATTCATACGAGGAACGATAGACACAACCCTCTTCATTAAATGGCATGACAAAGATCTGATGGTCGTCCAAGTATACGTCGACGACATCATCTTCGGATCAACAAATCCTCGGCTCTGCAAGAAGTTTGGAGATCTCATGAAGAGCAAATTCAAAATGAGTCACATGGGAGAGATGCAATTTTTCTTAGGCCTTCAGGTCAGGCAGCTCAATGATGGAATTTTCATCAGTCAAACAAAATACATCAAGGATATTCTGAAGAAGTTTCATCAAGACCAGAGCAAGCCTCTCAGCACTCCTATGTCACCAAGCTGCAAGTTGGATGCCGATCCCTCTGGTAAATCGGTCGACGTCACACTATATCGCAGTATCATTGGATCTCTTCTCTACCTCACTTCGAGCCGGCCGGATATCATGTTTGCCACCTCCTTGTGTGCCCGTTTTCAAGCCAAACCCAAAGAATCCCATATGCTCGCGGTCAAAAGAATTCTTCGCTACCTTAAGGGCACCTCTACCCTTGGCCTATGGTATCCAAAGGGTACGAATTTCAAACTAATCGGCTACACTGATGCTGACTATGCAGGTTGCCGAATGGACAGGAAAAGCACGTCCGGTGGCGCTCAATTTCTAGGCGAAAAGCTGGTCTGCTGGTCATCCAAAAAGCAGAACTGTGTGTCCACTTCGACGGCAGAAGCAGACTACGTAGCTGCCGCCAGCTGTTGCTCACAGATGTTGTGGATGCGGACACAGCATCGCGATTATGGGTACAATCTAACTAATATAGTGATAGCCAGAGTGCAATTGCCATTACTTGCAATCCTGTTCATCATTCACGCACAAAACACATAGATATTAGATATCATTTTATCAAAGATCACGTAGAAAAAGGCACGATAGAGATGTACTTTGTGAACATGGAGTTTCAACTAGCCGACATTTTCACCAAGGCCTTGGATGAGAAACGATTCCAATTCCTTGTTGGAAAATTAGGCATGTTGAATCTTCCGTAATACGTGCATTACCTGATCTTCTGTGAGTCAAGCCTTGTTCCTTTTTCCTTTCTTTGGATCTACTTCTCGAGTGAGTGACACATCAATTACTTGTCTTACCTAGTGATTCTTGGTTTCATACTCACCTTGCGTCAGATCGTTAGGAAAATGATAAGGGAGCTTAGGATATTCCTCACTCGGCCTTATATAATTTTTCCCTCACATTAGCCCTTAGTCATCCACTTTGAGCCTTCTCCGACGTCCTTTTCTTCATTTGAAACCCATTTCCAGCTTTCAACCGAATTCTATATTCTTTGAATGGTTGTTCAAACAAGAAAAGGAGGGGGAGATAACAAAAGAAAAGTAGGATGATGACAAAAGAAGGCATTGCTCAATGCACAAAGACCAAAGGAACCGGCCTTCCGACTACCTTGTAGAAAGTGGCATGGTTCCGCTGCGAACTTCTCCAATGATAATCTCGTATGCTCGTCAGAACGGCTGGAAGAGGAGCACCACGAAGTGAACTTCTCCAACGATAATCCGGTCTTATATCGGGAAACGAGAAGAGGAGTGCAGCCTCGGGTACGAATTCCATAACCGTGAACTTTTCCAAATAGATAATCTCTGAAACCTATCTAGGGACTAAGAGAAGAGGAGCACGGTATCGGCCCGAGAATCAACAAGAAGAACTTCGCCTACGATAATCTCCTATAGCCTCATGGAGAAGCGGAGCTTCAGCTTGAGCATAGCTCGTTAAGGGATAGTAAATGAGGGAGAAAAGAAGAAAGATGCCGAAAAGAAAGGAGACAGACATAGATATGGAAGATGACGAAGAGATAAGCTCACTTTCCTCTAAATTCCTTCCCTTCTAAGTCCTAGCCAAACTAAAACCTTTACACCCCTTTGATTCCAATCGACGGTCTCTCGCTTGGGTGAAATGATTAAACACACCTCGATCACATGTAAATTGACTTGAAACTGCTTGTGTTGACTTGAGTGATAATAATGTAAAAATCCCAAGATAGAAATTATTGAGAGCAAGAGCGAACCTTGTGAGAGTTGTCGAAATGGAGCAGTCTATGAACTTAGGACTTTAGTTTGACGACAAGACTTGACAGCATTTTCTCTTTCAAATGTCTCATAAAATTTTAGGCTTGACGATTGATCGAAGCAAAATAATCTGACCCCATACTATAATAATAGTAAAATACGAAAAAATTATATATATATATATATATATAAATATATACTTCGCACATTTTGACATGAAATGTTATGTTTCATATGCGTTGAATTGAATAAATGCGAATTTTTTTTTTTTTTTGCATCGCACATTCTAAATGCAATTTTAGATTGCATTGGTACTGAATTGTTTTAATGCGATAAGATTTTCTATGCTCTAACCTCGCACAATATTTTGAAAGTACATGTTTTCGGGGACCATGTACACGTACTTACTTGGTTAATTTGTGTGTTTTTATGCTCGTGACCTGAATTGATTTAATATGCTTGCATGATTAGTTAATTCTTGTGCATCATTTGAGGGGGAGCAAGTACAAAAATCGTGGTTTAGCTCCAAATATTTTTGACGTTTATCTCTGAGTATTTCAGATTTTTCAAGCTCAAGGAGTGAGACGTCGACACTACAAAGAGGAGCTAGACACAAGACCAGAAATTTCACAAATAACATTGCCAAAAATAATTATTGATTAACTCCATTATTACTAACGTTTATCTATAAGTGGTACAGATTTTTAAACTTCTGTCAGGGGAGCTAGACGTTACTACACGGAAAATACGGGGAGTTAATTGCATTTATTTTAATTACTAAGGGGGAGCCTTATAATGAGTTTTATTTTGAAATAGGGGTCAATCTGAAATTCTTTAGAAGAACTTACTATCGAGAAACTGGATATTTGAATTAATTCGCAATCTAAAGTTTCTCGATCGTAAACAGTGTTGGAAACAATTTTGATTGGCCGCGATAATTTGCGATCGAAAAAATTTGAATTGAGAAGCAACTTTTGAATCAAAAGTTTCTCGAGCGCAAATAGTAATGGGCCTGATCCATTTAATCGCAAAACGTTCAATCGCAAACCCAACATTGATTTACAGCGAGTTATTAAAAGTTCACTTTTTGTCAGTCGAAAAACTTTTTCTCACGCAAAACCTAATCGACAGAAATTCTCTCACGCAAAACTTTCTCAGACGATAGAATATTCTTCAAAAATCTTCTAATTTTCACTTCAAATCGTCTGATTAAGGTACAAGCTCGATTCGGTTAACGATTGCGAATGTTATAACTTGATTTGCATTTACATTCTGTAGTTTTTCGCATGTTTAGTTAAGATTTTTCGACTGATTTTTCAAAAACCATTTAAACGTATACTGTTTCTCTAAATTTCAGCATGCTTCTTGGATTTTCTGAGTTAATGCCTGTTGTTTAGATAGATTCGATGTTTTGACGAAACAGATAGCGTAAATCGTAGGAAAATTTCCATCTGTGATGATAAAATTGTTTTCGATGAAACTGGATACCTTGAAGTTTTGAAGCTGTCGAAGAACTTTGTCGATCGCAAATAATCTTAATTGAATTCCAATTCGATTGAGAGACTGTTTGTGTCGATTTAGTTTTCGATCGCAAAATTTTAATGTAAGTCATCACGAAAAGATTTTGACCGATAAACTTACCATCGAAAAATCCAATTACAATTTTCTGCGAGCGAAAAACTTATGCACTGAATAGATAATTTAGATGCAAATTCAAATCGAGCGTTAAACTTACCATCGCAAAATTAAATTTTCGATTTCACTTCATTTCGGTCGCAAAAATGTTAGCAGCGAGAAATTTATTTTTCAATGATTAACTTTTTCGATCGTAAAATTCGCCGCTTAGAATAAATTGATCGAAAAATTTCTCGACGATTGACTTAGTTTCGTCGTTGACCAATTTCTCGATAAAAATATTTCGCCGCGAAAATTTTTACTTACTATCGAAAATCACACATCGCTCGACAAATTTTCAAATCGAAAAATTTTATTCCCTCGAAGAAAATTTCTCGACAGTAAATTTACCTGAGAAATAATTTCTCGATCGTAAATTTACACGGAATTTTTCTCGATCGAAAATTACGCGGAAACGTTTCAATTGAATCAGTGTATATGAAATCAAATTACAATTCAATTTTCTCGAGCGAAAATTTTCTCGGCATGAACGGTGACTTACTGATTTAACACTTAGCGAATTTCGAACCAATTTTCACGCGACAACTATTTCCTTCGAAATTACATTCACGCCATCGCGATTTTTAAAATTGAACATACACTATGCATTTGATATGATTTCAATTCAAAATTCATCGAACATGCTATTATTTGCAATATTACTATAGTTTGATGAAATTTATTCATATTTTAACTGAAAAATAGAATTGAACTAATGAACTTTTATATATCTTATATTTCAGAATGGACTGCTACCCAAGATACAACCACATATATGATCATAATATGTACTTGAAGGTTCAGGATACGAACTTTCAGCTCGATCTGGACACATTTCGGTGCCCGGACGAGATCATCGTATCCAATCTCAGAGGTCACCCCATTTGGCACGCGATGACGGTCACTGCCTCAGTGCCGATGGTCTATCTCCAGCAATTCTGGGAATATATACAAGGAGTTGTAGCAAATGGAGCATTCTCTTTCACTACAAAACTCGGGACGCGGCATATTCTTATGAGCAAGAGCCAGTTCGAGATGATACTGGACTTGCCCTACCACGACAACTACGACCCGCTCCCGACCGACGCTGAGATGATTCAGGACTTCATGCAAATGGGATACCAACCGCCGCTTACAAGATTAGCGCAGGTCCAGAGCAGCGGTATCCCTCAGCCCTGGAAGACTCTGTTCGGCATAGTGAACAAGTCTTTATCACCCAAACACGCTGGATTCGACAAGGGCAACGACAACATACTGCGGATCTTTCACGGCCTCGCCTTCGCCAGAAACTATGACTTTGCACAGCTGATCTGGAACGATCTAGATGAACAGATCCGGCTGAAGGAGAACCGAAGGTCAAAGAACGTGCCCTATGCTCGTTGATTCAACGTAATCATCAGGGAGTTCATGGAGCTACATGCAGAGAACATCTCTCAGCTACCTCCTGGTGGAAACTACCAGTCGCCAAGGCTTAAGTTTTTTCACACCCACGGCTCACAGACCTGGACTAACCGTCGATGCCAATTCCACTCAACTTACTCAAGCTCGCCGACCCCGCGGGAGCTGAGTATCAGAGGTTCTGCCGGGAACACAACTTAACGGAAGCAATGATTAGAGGGCCCCCGGCAGATCACCATGTGAGCCCTACCCAACACCAACCAAGCCCTGACGACACGATGATCGATGCTGTCGCTCAGGAGCTTCAACAGGAGCCTCCCGTGGTCGAAGAGCCAATGCCCGACGTAGAAGATACTTTGATAGACGTCGTGGCTACCGAGATGGCGCTCGAGGCTCCTGCACTCGAATTACAAGTGGAAGTGCCCATACATGTTGGCGTGCTCGAAGAAACTTTTGAGGAGGTTCTTCAACCAGAAGCACAGCCCGAAACCGAAATGGGGCAAAGCTCTCTTCCACCGGTGAGGGATCAGGCACTGGAGGACGTCAATCGTGACCTCACTCCTCACACGGCCACCCCGTCTGACACGGAGTCTGACGAGGAAATAAGCCTGATAAGGAGGACTCCCAGAAGACTAAGCATTCAGCTGGAGTCTCTCTTCTCGGCCGCCACTGCCGCACCAGATACTACGCTGCCCACATCGACAAGTGTTGCTGGCACTTCTTCGCTCAATCTTGAGCCGCAACCAACTCACGTGGTGTCTGGTTCGCAGGCGCAACCTGAGCCTGCCTTAACACCCATAGAGGCGAATCCTCTGGATTCGACTCGAGAATTGGGTGGAAGTCTCATACAGTCACAACCTCAAGTGACTGTGAGCCAACCCACAGAGTCGGTGTCTACTCAAGGGTTAATAACAGGCGACATTAGTCGTACCTGGTCCATCCATGGAGCGTCCACACCCTTTGTGACGAACGAGCAGTTCCAGGCCGCTCTCTCTGCCGTTGTACAGTCTATGGAAGACAAGATCACGGAGAGAGTACTTCAAGCTCTCGAGGCATTCCGAAGAGATACCGGGAAAGCAGCAGCCTCTAAAGGCCCTTCGTCACAAACCCACCCCACACCTCCACAACCCACGCCCACCGACCCTCTAGCCACTTCCTCCATCCTCATCAACCCATACACCATCCCCATCACCGAGCTCCACGACATTCTCCTCGCCCGTTTGATAGGCCTGTCCATCCGATCGCCTCACGAAGAATCCCTCTATCGGCGATTGGTGGATCATCCTGAGCCACCGACTGACACCTGCCGAGGCCAAAGCTCCCACTCCCGGCGCAGACATGACGATCCTGACGATCAGGACCATCATGAGGGGGAGAAGAGGCCGAGGACATCTACAACCGGCCAAGGACAAGGCTCGGGCGCTACGCGGACAAGCGCTGGAGCTGGTGAAACCCAAACCACCCATACTACTCAAACCACCCAAACTACCCAAACCACGCACCGCACAGCCACTCTACCACATATCGACCCACCAACCTTTCACCTTAGAACGCCTCCGCCCATACCGCCGATCTACTCAAGCCCCTTGCTTCTAGAAGAAGAAGCAAGCGCTGCAATGCTTGTAGCTCTGGCAGCTACCCAAGCTACTCCTCCGTCGCTCCAGACCAACCGGGACCCTCTGGACATGGAGTCAATCCACACGAAGTATTAGACAAGTACATCTTCGAAGGCCAGTGGATGACCCATTCCATGCCCGAGGAGCATCAGAGACAACGGCTTCAGGACGTACGCCACTTCTTATAACAAGCATCCGTGGATCTCATAAGCATTGAAGACGACCAACTTCAAGAAGGTGTAGACTATCAAAATGAAATCCCAAGGCTATCGGAGTTGATCGCACAGCGAGCGGCCTCCCCTACAAGACAGATGCCAGGGACTGTTCGGATCGACACGCCGTGGGAGAACATTCACATAGAGATACCTTTCCTTGAAGAAGTCAGGGAAAACATTTGGAGGTCACCGGATCGAATTAAGAAGGCGGATGAGTTCGAGTTGAGAGGGATCTCTCACTGGGATCAGCAGAAGAGAATGACATATCTGTGGATGCTGACCCAACTAGGACCGGACGTGAGGCTGGGGATCCCGAAGAATCGACTGAAGAGTCACTTCAGGGAACTCTCCCCAATTTGCCAACTCCTCAGTGTCTACTGTTCCAAAGGAGGACTTCCAACACCTCACTACATCATCGAACGAATGGACAGGACCCGAAAGGAACTGAGCGAGAGCGACCTGTCGTACCTCCGCGCCGATGAAGTCTACCGTCTTTATCAGCTATACGTGGAGAAGTACAAAGGTCCTCAGGGCTTCATCAAGAAAGAAGGCCTCGAAGGGCTCTATCGGTTCATGATGCGATAAGTCAAATACTTCGCCGCTCACGACCTTCAAATGGCGCTTGAGAGCAATATGAAGAAGGTCAACATGGCCGAACCACTCCTCAAAGGACCTGAGATCGAGAGACTTCCAAGCAATCATATACACATCAGCTCTGCCACCGGCATCACCTACAACAATCCATGCTAAGAAGACCAGAATAATGCTGAAGATAGAAATTCACAAGTTTTGCGAGGGAACCCTCAATCGTCAGGCGATCGAACAGAGGTTGGAAGAGATAAATAGAGACACGATGCTGAGGATCCACCGGTTTGTGAGAGAACAGCCACTCCTGATGGAATTGTTGGATGACATCGAGGAGCGCCTGAAGCTCAGGGAGACCGTTAGGGACTACGAGCATGCGCTGGGCTTGCACAGATCGTACTATGCCCGACAAGGACGAACAGCGTGGAGACGCAATCAAGCATAAAGGGGGAGAATGTAGAATATCATTTGTAATTGTGCTTGATTTCATTAGTTGTCCTTGTAATTAGGGGCTTTACTTATATTAGTCTTTAGATTAAGGACTAGTTAGATATTTATAGCAAGATTGTTGGAATAAATACTTGTAAATGAATTGAGCTGAATAGAGAAAGTTTAGAGAATTGATCCGAAGGGCTTGCAAATTGATTTCTAGAGAGAGAAACAACAGTAACTTTCTCACTCTAATTGAATTCTCTCTCGTGTTCTTATTTTGAATTTTTCGATCGAATTCAATTGATCATCTAAACGATCGAATTGCTACGGTTTCTAGCCTAGGATCGTAGAGTTGTTAATCTGAGGACCTAACAAACTCAACCGAAAGCTCTAGCCTAGGATCGTAGAGTTGTTAATCTGAGGACCTAACAAACTCAACCGAAAGCTTAGGAAGGGTAGGGTAAAATGCACCATACTCCCACATGGTTATACTGAAATGCTAATTTATACCTTATGGTTTAAAAATGACTTGACACCCCCTTATGGTTTATGAAACTTAGCAAATTACCCCCGGAGCCTGCGATTACGTTAAACGCGCGAATAATGCAACTGGGATATCCTATTGCAACATTATGTCACGGGAATTGACCAAAATATCCCTCAAGTTCATTTTCTTAACACAACACAGTGAAAGAGAAATAGGACGTCGCATTTCTAATCGATTGGAGCTTGAGAGTTCAGACAATAACCTAACCTATATATTGTGAGTTCGACTATTCCTCTTATAATTATTTTTAATTAATTTCGACTTCATGTGTTTAGGGTTGCATCGTCTTTAATTCGGGGAGTGTAGCATTAAGCATGTCTTCTGCTTCTATGAATTATGTGAAGACAGAGTTGAGATACAAAAATTATATGTGCAAATGTGGAAGAGTAGCTGCTGTTAGAGTTGTTGGTGCCACAAAACCCACGAAAGGAAAACTATTTTGTAACTGTAGGAATGGGGATTGTGATTTCTTCATGTGGTTGAGTCCGATTGATAACACCATCGAAGATGATATCTCGGACACTGACGACGTACAATCAAGGAGACATGGTATGAACAGAGAGCATATTGGTAATCTCATTGATACGATTGAGAAGCTGGAAAAAAGAGTTATGATGCTGGAAAATAATTTAACTATGTTGAAGTACTTGTTTGTTGGGGGTTTTGATCTTATTATTTGTCTTCAAGTAGCAAATCTGTTAGCTTTTGAAAGTTTTCTGTGTAAGTTTGAAGGTACTAAGTATGATCCTTATTGAATGTTGTAGGATGTATCTTTCAGTTTATGTGCTTGTGGTTATATATTTGAAATGTGTGTGGTTGAATTTCTTGAATTAAACAAACTCTTAGAAACAAAAGCAATACAATCATCAACGTTGTTTCACAACAAAAGCATATGGTCACACACATGTCATTAGAAGCAAGCAAATTATCACAGAAAAAGGAAATTGTCTGAACAACTAAATGGATATTCCACCACTAGTTTCCCTTGTCATTTGGTGGTCTTGCAGCTTTACTTC
This sequence comes from Craterostigma plantagineum, assembly GCA_027422505.1. Taxonomy (NCBI): domain Eukaryota; kingdom Viridiplantae; phylum Streptophyta; class Magnoliopsida; order Lamiales; family Linderniaceae; genus Craterostigma; species Craterostigma plantagineum. The sequence goes on from JAPQWV010002111.1 coordinate 32,554, forward strand.
TTGGCTTGACTGACACTTGAACAGCCCGCAACAAAATAGATGCAGTTGGTTTGCATAACTTCTTGAGTGCCCTACTACTACCAGCCTCACTATATTTGCTCATTCTCTTTACCACTTTTGAAGAAGTCGAAGCTGAGTGCTTCAGATTTTGTGGGGCCTTTGGCCGTACTTGTGAATTGATGGTGGAATCCTGTAGAGATTTGGTGCTGCAAGTCGAAGCATTATCTTCTGGTGCTCTCTCAGACTATATGTAGATGCTGCCATCCAAAATAGCTTCTTCAATTCCAGTCCCTTATACTTTCCTTTGAAGTTGTTGTACATGTGTCTTAAGCAAAATTATGTTCTGATTGAGGAGCAAGATTTGATATTGCATCAATGAGCCCCTTTTGCCTATCACTTATAAAGGCCAGATTTGCCCCACATGCATCACCAATATCTCTCAGCAACCTATAAACCATTCCCAAGTTTCCCCTTTCTCTATCTCAACCAATGCCCAAGCCAATGGTTAAATATTATTGTTCCCATCCATCGCCAGAGCAGTTAGTAATTGTCCTTCGAATACCCCCTTCAAAAAACATCCATCCAACCCAATAATTGGCCTGCAACCATCTTTAAAGCCATCAATCAAAGGCCTCAAACAATAATAAAATCTGATTAGAACTGGTGGGTTTTCATTCGTATTCACATGTAGAATACAAGAGCTACCACTGTTGTATTTCACCACAGTAGCACAATAGTCATAAAGTGTTGTATATTGTACTCTCACATCTCCTCGAAGCAGCTCAAGAGCATGTTTTCTTGCCCTATATACTTTGAATATACTAACATCAACTTTTACATCCCTCCTAATTTTCCTCTTTAATGACATTAAATCCTCAGTGGGATTGTCTCGCACATATTCAATAATTCTCTTTGCAAGGTACCTGTAGTCGGCTTGAGAATTGATTGTACCGTGAGAACAATTATGTGCCCCTTTGTGTGATTTAACCATCCATTCTGTGCCTCTCATAACTGGTGAAGCATATAACCTCCCATCACAGCCATGTTTACATACAGCTGTCACCTTCATTCTTTCATTCTTAATGAATTTCAAATCAAATCCTCTCCTAATTGCCCAATCTTTCAAGGACGCCTTAAAGGTTTGTCTATTTGGAAATCGAAGTCCAACCTTCAACTCATTGTCAGCCATATCCATTGTCTCATCCCATTCAGGGTGATTTGGAACACCATCATCATCAGATTCTGCCCTCTCCAACTCATAATAAGAATCTTGATCAATATCAGCGAGCCAATCTTCTTGTACATTGTTGTCTGCAACTTCATCTTCTGATCCACTTTCCTCAAGAGCATCGTCAATTACAAAGTCCTCATCTGAAGAATCAGTTGATTTTGGTTTCTCCAACGGATGAAGGGTCGTGAGAGAAAGTAGGTCTGCTGGCAATATACGTGAATGAGTGAATTTTGGTTTCTCCAAAGAGGCAAATGAAGGAAATCAGATTAAGGTTTGCTGTTGTTTTTTATATGACCGAAATATTGGGGCTTTTGTATTCATTAATGTCCCGCTGTTTCAAGATGTAATTTTAACAAGGGTATGATGGGAATTTCCAAAATTTAGTCTTTGTTTGACCGAAAGTGGAGCGTCAGCATGGTTAAATAAACCGTAAGTGAGTTTTAGCATGTTTATTAAACATGGGGGTAATCGTGCTTAGTTTTAAAACCACATGGGAATTATATGCTATTTAGCCGGAAGGGTATGATCTTTATTATAACTTCCATGCTTTTAAGTTAGGAATTAAACGTTTTAAGGTTTACCACACATAAAATTCATATTTGATTATGTTTAACTAACTTGGATTTTTCAATTGAAGAATACGAAACTTTACTAAGAATTTATGTTTTAATCATTATTAAGTATATTAAAATGTTTAGTAATCATGAAAGTTGTATAAACCCTCATGATTTAGGGTTTACTAAAAACATTTATATATACTCGTGTTCATGTAAGTTTTTAAATATTCTTGAGAAATTATGTTTGATCGAATAATTTGAGATTAGCGAATGAAAATAGTATTTAAGATAGTTTAAGGGAGGCTTTGCGAATTGGAAATGGGTGACGGGTTGAACGATGAGTGAGTGAACTTGAATGATAGTTCGACAAGTGGAAAGACAAGTTGATGAATAAAAAAAATTAATTGATTGAATGATGATTCGTGAAATTGAGGGTTGGAGATGTATGAATTCGTGAAGTTTGATTAAATAAATAATAAATATCAACTGGCAAAACTATTAGTGAATGAATGATACACGTAGAGATCATTAGTTGTCTTGTATCAAAGAGTAATATTAAATTAGAGACATTTGGTTGAGGGATAAGATAAACATCATTATCCCTTTATGCTGTGTTTGGTTATAATAATAGTATAAAGCCCATGAAAAATTATTTATCTTACGGCCCAATATAAATTATCTAAGACTCAACCCACAGTTTAGCTATATCGGGCCTTTAGTCTGACACGCGGGCTTTTCAATTATATCGGGCCGAATAAAAAGTAACCAAACATTAAATAACACCATATTATTTATACTAACTGGGCTTATATGGGCTTATCACATAAACCAAACACAGCCTTAGAAATTAATGGATTGTAGCTCAGGAAAAGTACAAATCAATCGAAACTTAAGTCAAGGTATGAAACTATATTAATTTAAAATAATGACAACTTTAAGGATAAGACATAATTAAAGTTTAGAAATAAGATTGAGTTCGTGAAGTAGATATGACCTTTTAATGGCGAAATAAATGTGAGTTCAGGAAGTTTGATTCGAGAAGTAAAACTGAATTCAAAAGGATATGATTCGCGAAATAAGAGGTTGGCTATCTAGAAAGGAGTTCGCGTTTAATCCTTTGATGCAAGAGATAAACCATGAAGTTTGCGAAGTTTCAATGTAAGAAATACAATTGGAATTGAGATTTGCTAGTGGATTCGTGAAATAATCCGCGAAGTAGACGATTTGGCGAATTAGAAAGGGGCTCGCAAAGTAGACTTGAAATAAGCTGGTTTGTGAAGTCTCGATATGCGAAATGGACTGAAAGGGTGAATTCGCGAACTGAAATTTCAAATGAATGGATTCGCAAAATTATAGTTAATGAATTTCACATGTTAGTGTAGGTCATTAGCTATTATTATTGATTGAATTGATTTTAATAAGATGGAATATGAAGTTCGGAAGTTTAGAATTAATTTATGAAACTATAATATATTAGATATACCCCCAAAAAAAATATATTAGATATAAAGTTTAAAGGTTAGTACCTAGTAATTTAGAAACATATTGGAACTATAATTAAGTTTTAAAATTTCATAAACTAGATTGCTATTCACCGCCTCCTTTTTCCTAGTCACCGCCCCCTAAAGGACTGAAAAAAAGACTATTTTGCCTTTCTAATTTAAATTTCTTTTTAAAGTCATTTTCCTTACAACTAATCTGATATCGCAATCAGACATCCAAATCAGATTCAAACATAACAAAAAATTAAAACATTTCAATGAATCGTCTATTTTCGAAGTTGAAAGGTCAAAAGAAAGTGTCTACTGGCACGGATGGTAAGCAAATTCTCGTAAATTCCGTTCATATAGACGCGAATTCTCGAACTTACATTGGATTGTATCGGAAAATTCGGTCGGACCGAAATGTTATTTCGGTCGGATTTGTCCTGACCGAAATCGGATTTCGGTTACCTTAGATGTAACCGAAATCGGATTTCGGTTACCTTAGATGTAACCGAAATCATGTTTCGGTCGCCTCTTAGGGTAGCCGAAATCCGATTTCGGTCACTATATATTTTTTTTTTTTTTTTTTTTCAGACTCGGAGATTGTCCCGGAGGATTCCACGGGTGACGGGATAAACTACAGTGAGCATTTCCGCAAAGGAGGACGATTTTCGACCGACGTGGAAGCCATTAACTGGGCGAAGGGCGTCGCTATTGGTCTTGGTTTCGAGTTGATAATTTCGTCGCACAAGAAATGTGGAACAAAAAAATTGATTAGATGTTCTTGCGGACAACGTTATAGAGGCAAGGAGGATGAATTGGAGAGGATGTCCAAGTCTAACAAGTGCAGGTGCCCGTTTGTAGTCATAGCCCAGCAGGATCCAGCTACTAGGGAATGGTACATTCGTACGGGTGCAACCGAGAATTCAATACACAATCACCCTCTGATACAGTATCCCGAGGGACACCGCCAGATGAGTGGGTTAAGCAGCCAGGCAAGAAGGTCGTAGAGGAAATGACTGCTGCCCAAGCGAAACCAGCACATATCCTCTCAGCGATGAGGGCTCGACACAGCGTAGATAACGCGACGATCTGACATGTATATAATTACAGAGATCGTTTGAAGAAGCAATATTCTGAGGGTCGAGACGTCGTGAGCCAGTTGATGCACCAGGCGACAGAGTCCGGATATTTTGTTGAAGCGCTGAGACATGAGGAGACTAATGTGCTGACACATGTCTTTCTCGCACACCCGGAGTCACTCGCACTGCTGAGGACGTATCCTTATTTTATTGGGATTGACTCGACGTACAAGACAAATAGATATAAGATGCCTCTAGTTGAGATTATAGGGATGACTCCCTGTAATCACAACTTTCTGTGTGGGTTTGCCGTCATGGGGGACGAGACCGAGAGAAGTTACGGGTGGATGTTGCAGTCAGTCAGGGATATTCTAGGACCAGGTGTCCACCCGTCCGCGATTGTCACTGATCATGACTTGGGCCTTCTTCGACCGATACATATGGTATTTCCACATTCTCACCATCTTCTGTGCACGTGACATATTTATAAAGATGTGGAGAACAAAATTTATTGGTTGGGTGGGAGGAGCAAAAAGACCGTAGCTCACTTCACGCACAAGTCCTGGAAAGCAGTCGTGGAAGCTCCGACGGTTGACGAATACGAGAAAGCAGTGAATGACATGCGTCTGCAGAGACGCCCATAATCTCCCTCGCCGCGATCTGCTGGTCGCCGGCATCCGGGGTGCCCGAAACCATCGTCCCGTCGATCGGGATACGGAGGATCTGCTCGACGTCGTGGAGCATGATCGTCATCTCCCCCCACGGCATGTGGAAGGTGTTTGTGTCGGGGTGCCAGCGCTCCACAAAAGCGCACAGAAGAGGCTGGTCCAAGTGTACGAGCATGGCATCTGCGAGGTGTAAGAGGCCTGTGCCATCGATCTCGCTCTGTGTCTCCGGCGGGAATTGGCAGTACCACTGCTTAAGCTGCCGAAGCACTAACGCCCGCCCCTCGCACTTCAGCACGGGCCTCTCCTCCTCACCCATCCGGATGCGGGGCGCGATGTGCCCCAAGTAACTAGGGATCACCTCGCCATCTTGCGGACCACCTGGCTGTGGCCCCTGCACCCTCCAGGAATCGTCATCTACGACCCTGGAGCGCTTGCTCCCTATTTTATTTTTTGGGAATACCACATAAATAAATTTAATTTTTGCTACGATAGTTAAGACACGACATCGCAAGTCAGTTTATAATGAAGAAGGGATGTACCTGAGGAGACCGGTATCGCATCGTCGTCGGATGACTGAAACAATGCCGCATCGTATGGCACCTCCTCATCCGCATGCGCCTCCTCCTCTACGTTCGGATTGTATTCCGCATACACGGAATGCGAATCGTCCGCTCGCTGCCACCTCGCCTCCTCCCGTTCCCTACGAACGGATGCATCAACGCCGCGCGCCCTCGTATGACGCTCTCCAGATCCCTCCAACGAGGGGGATCTGCTGCTCCCTCCGAGCAGGGACTTCCCACCCAGCGCCTGCAATTAGATAATTTTTTTTTAAAAAAAAAATTTGGACCGAAATCAAATTTCGGTCGGTCCATGACCGGACCGAAATCCTACTTCGGTCGGATAACGGCCGACCGAAATCGGATTTCGGTCGGCGAGGCTCCGACCGAAATCGGATTTCGGTCAGTACCACGGCGACCGAACAATGATTTCGGTCGTGCCGTTTTTCGCCCGAGTTCGCGTCCGATCAACCGTTTTCCGACCTATTTCGACCCGTTTTCGACAATCTATCTAAATACGAATGAATTTAACGACAATTTTCTTACCAATCGTGAGAGCACCCCCTTTCCCTTTCCCTTTCCTTTTCCTCGTTCCATTGGGATTTGCAAAATTCTCTGTTTTTTTGTTTGATTTGGATGTGTGATTTGAAAAGTGTTGCGTAGTAAAGGACTTTAAATAGGAATTCTTACTTTTTATTATATTTTAGCTTTTTAAATTATTTTAAATAACATAGGGGCAAAGTAGTCTTTTTTCAGTCCTTTAGGGGGCGGTAACAAGTAAAAAGGGGGCGGTAAATAGTAACTCCCTTTAATAAATTAGCAATTTGAAATTGGACGAAAAATGGAATAGTGAGCTACGTGTGAATCAAAAAGAATTATATGGATTAAAAAATGGGAATAGGAACATGCATGCATGTCATGCATTCTCATTATAACAAGAAACTGTTATTCATTAAATATCTTATTTAAAATAGGTAAAGAATCAGAAAAAGGCGAGGACGAAGTTGAATAAAGAACAGGCTTTAAGGCATACTGTGAGTATGATATGCAATATGTGTTCTGTTCGCATGTGTTTATGTGCTATGTGTTTTATATGAATTTATTGATTCATAATTTATGATATGCGTGTTATATGGATTGACTGAGTTATAAGTGTTATATAGATTGATTGGGTTTATGTGCCCTAATGTGCTATATGTGACAAGAGTAATTTGCTAGATTTATGGAGTATGTGAAATAAGAATATGAGCATAGCATATCATACACGAAATAATGAACAGAGAAACAGTTATGACTGCTATGACATCGGACAATACGGATGCTTCGGCATATTTCCTTACTCGGGAAAAATCTACGGTTACATCCCTACAAATTGGAGGATTACAGAGTCATGTACAGGCACATAAAAATATTTACAGTTACAGAGTCCCATGCATGGGCGCCCACTAGGCTTACAGTACGAGTTTAGCTGGTCCATAACAGAAGTATCGAAAAGAAAATGATCATATAGAATTGCGTCGATCTACGGATCATATGAATGGTTAAATGGACTATTGTGACATGATGGAATTTATAATTGTTTATGTGACCTAAATTGGTTATAGCATAATTGATTTGGATCTAAGGATCATATGAATGGTTAGATGGACTATGGTTACGTGATGGAATTTATATTGTTTATGTAACTTAATTTGATTACAGCATAATCGATTGGATACGGTTTTGGTACGGGTAACGGATATGTGAACAAGGTATCGAATGGTATATGATCTACAGATCATAAATACTGTGGTTATGTGAACGACTTTAGAGATGATGGATTATGTGATTGATATATCAACAGATCAAATTTGTGAATGATGGTTTTATGAAGGTAGTGAAATCTTTTTACAGCTTAATTATTATATGTTTACGGAATAACTATTTCGATCATACTCTGAATAGTTGTTTACAGTGATGTGGATATTTAACAAGCATGTAGAGCGCATCTGCATACGAAAGCATGAATTCTAGGTTGACCAGCTACGCTCTCTCCTGCTCCTCACAGTTCATCGTCTGCATATAGATTAAGTCACATTAGTAAATTTATACGATCTGAAAATAAGCATGGTGTATACGCATATATTTATATTGAATTAAAGTGAATAGACCGGATGTACACCCGTAGACGTTCAAAGGAAATGGTTATGAAAGGACTGGAAAGCGAAAAGAATTTTATGTGAAAATTGTTAGCTGTGCAAATCAAGTAATAGAAGACGGGACGTTACATCGGGAGACATTGATCTTGTGTTCGATTATCTCTCTGTCAATACCGACCATGGTGTTCACGGTCCATGCGAACATGCCTACATTCTTCCTCAACAGCTTGGTTAGTCCCTCCTTCAGATCCTTGACGACTTACACGGTCCCCTTGGGGGTTTGATTATAACTTCGCCAGTTTCTTCCTCAACGTCTCCCTTCCTTAGTTGTCTCGATGGCATATAGAGCCCCTCTTCCCTTTGGGTAATCATCTTCAAGCCTTAGAGGACTTGCGCGTACTTTCCCAACATAGCATTTTTGGGCCATCTTTCAATCCCCCAGGACTTCTCCCACTTTGCCTCCGATAGGGAATTACATTTTCTGATGTGAGGCGATAGCCGTGAAAGCCGTCAATAACCATGAATGATGTGATCGTGTCTTTCTCCTTTCTCCTTCCCCGAGCGTAAGTGGGAGATGTAGGGTCGCTACTACCTCGATGGGAATGTCCAGTAAACCGAAGACGAAAGTCCACCTTGTCCATCGGGTACCAGATCCATTTGATTCAGGGCCTTCTTGTGGATAATGTTAACAGACCTACCGTTATCTACAAAGACTCGCCTAACATCATGATTAGCGACCTCGACCCTGATGACCAGAGCATCTTCATACGAATCGTCTCCTCCTTGAAAATCCCCTGGGAAGCAGATTATGTCCCCGGATTGCTTCCTTTCTACTTATCCCAATTCTCTAGCCGGCGAGCCCCAGCCTTCCTTGCTCTGTTGGAATCACCCCCAGTGGGCCCTCCTTTATGTTGATGCGTCTGGCCAGATGTATTTGCCTTTCGGCTTCGTGGCTCTGCATCCCTATTGTCTCGGGTTCTGCGTACATCGTCAACCCTTGTCTAGGACCTCTTCGCCCATTCCTCGTGGGGGGTCCTTCTCGGTCTCTCCCTTGGATGAGGAGGCAGTTGATCTGGTTGATTTATTTCATCTATACCAGAGCCTGGATATCGTGTTCGAATCCACCCTCTCCTTCGGCTAGTCTAGCTCGGGCCTTCGGGTTTAACGCAATTAACTTCTCTAGTTCTCGGGAAATGACATACCGGGTGAAAAATTAACGAGCTTCTTCTCGTCGAATTATGCCGCGCAATTGCTTCAAAACTGTCAATAAAAATTAGGGTGGGGTAGTGTTTGCCCTCATGTCTCGGTCAAGAGGGTAATTTCCTCTTCGGATAGTGAAAAAAGAGTTAAATCCAGTGTGGAGATAGTTATGGAGATGGCCGAAAATGATAACGGTTTCGATGAATGGCACACTTTAAGATTGACTGACGATTCTTAAGGGACATACCTGGTCAACGACAGTTTTTTCCTACGTTTCGTGCTTTCCGGCCTTCTGGTATGCCCATGTTCCCACGCTTGCCATGATCCCATGTTCTTTTCCACTCGTCTCTTTCGCACGTTCGATTAGCCACCCATGAGAGGAGACCGTGCACGGCCACGACCTCATATCGTTAAGTTCTCTCTCAGCCAGAAGAAACCTTCCCCTTTAGCCTTGGGAAACCTTTGCAGGGGCAGATTAGACTTATTGTCTTCCTCGGGGTCCTTCGTTCATTTTCCTCCCCTTTTTCCCGAGGGTACAGCCTAAAGAGTTCCTCGGGCTAAACTCTCGAGGGAACCTCGAGCCCCTACAAGCCGCCATCCCTCTGAGCATTATCTAGAAAATCACGAGGCGTCCCTCTCTTGACCCAAAACCTCATCTCCATGATTGTCTCGAGGGGGCCGAGCCCACCCTTAATATAGTGATACTCTTAAAGTGAGGAGAGTCAAGTTCGTTGTAACCGATCGCGTGTTTCGCCGCGAAGGTGGTAAAAGCCAAGGGTAACAGATTAGATTAAATAGAAGTAGGTATTCTGGATAACTAAATAACATGATTTAAAATCACAAAAGTTCTAAAATTTTTTATTTGAAGTTCGACAAACGTTAGGAGTTCGAAATCCTACAATTTCAAGTGTAGGTGAGTTGGACCGGTGACTGGTAGACGAATACTTGGATCACAGGAAGTTATGGGAGTGGTCGGGACACGAATATGCCAGCCATTACACTTATATATGGATGCTTTGTCGGCTTTCAAATCAGGGTATGTGTTTACATGGAAAGTTTTCTCACACAATAAGTGAAACATATGTGAGGGAAAAACAATTCAATACTTGTCAGTTTAACACTCTAAAAGAAGACTTATTCTAAGCTTGATTGGCCTAGTGGATGGAAGTAAATTGGTAAGTCTTTGTATCGGTATGTGTTTGTATACAAAGGTTTCTCACACAATATAAGTGAAACAATCGGTACGAAACAATTCAATACCTGTCAGTCTAATATATGTAGACCAGATTCAAACTCGATTGACCTAGTGGATAGAAGCAAATTGTAGGTCTTTGTCTGGATATATGTTAATATAGGAAGTTTGCTCATACAGTAAGTGAAACATCGATATGGAACAAACTCTTCAATACTCGTCATTTTAACAGTCTAATTGCATAAATGTAGAATTGAGTCATAAGCTCGATTGGCCTAGTGGATGGAAGCAAATTGATAAGTATATGTCTATATTTATGTTTATATAAAAAGTTTTCTCACACAATAATAAGAATTGGTACGGGATAAACTCTTCCACACCCGTCAATTTAACAGGCAAGTAATATGCTGAATGATTCATAAGCTCGATTGACCTAGTGGATTGAAGAAAATTGGTAAGTATTTGTTGGTATGTCTTTATATAGAAGTTTTCTCACACAATTAAGTGAAACAATCGGTGTAAGACAAACACTTCAATACCCGTCTGTTTAACAGTCTAATAACATATATGTAGAATTTATTCATAGCTCGATTGACCTAGTGGATGGAGCAAATTGGTTAGTTTTTGTCTGGATATGTATTTATACAGAAAGTTTTCTCACACAATAAGTGAAATAATCGGTGTGGGAAAAACTCTTCAATACCCATCAGTTTAGCAGTCTAGTCATGAACGGTGAATTGATTCATTAACTCGATTGGCCTAGTGGATGGAAGCAAATTGGTAAGTCTTTGCCTGGATATGTGTTTACATAGAAAGTTCTCTAACACAAGTGAAACAATCGGTACGGGAGAAACTCATCAATACCCGTCAGTTTAACAGTCTAGTAACATATATGTAGAATTGATTCATAAGCTAGATCGACCCAGTGGATGGAGCAAATTGGTAAGTAATTGTCTGGGTATGTGTTTGTATAGAAAGTTTTCTCACACAATAAGTAAAATAATCGGTGTGGGACAAACTCTCCAATACCAATCATTTAATAGTCTAGTAGCATATACGGTGAATTGATTCATAAGCTCAATTGGCCTATTGGATGGAAGAAAATTGGTAAGTCTTTGTCTGGATATATCTTTACATAGAAAGTATTCTAACACAATAAGGGAAACAATCGGTATGGGACAAACTCATCAATACACATCAGTTTAATAGTCTAGTAGCTGTTAGGTCCTACGATTAACAACTCTACGATCCTAGGCAATAATTCAAAGTAATTCGACGATAATGATAATCAATAAGATTCGATCGAAAAACTCATTTGAAGAACGATAGAGAGAATTCGAGTAGAGTGAGAAAGTTACTGTTGTTTCTCTCTCTAGAAATTGAATTGCAAGCCTTTCGAATCAATTTTCAAACTTTCTCTATTCAGCTTAATTGCTTTATATGTATTTATACCAAACAAGCTTGGTATAAATATCAAACTAGTCCTAATCTAAGGACTACTATACAAAACGCCCCAAATTACAAGGACAACTAATAAAATCAAGCACAATTAGAAATGGTATTCTACATTCTCCCCCTTTGTGCTTGATTGCATCTCCGCGCTGTTCGTCCTTGTCGGGCGTAGTATGATCTGCGCAAGCCCAGCGCATACTCATAATCTCTAACCGTTTCCTTTAGCTTCAGGCGCTCCTCGATGTCATCCAACAATTCCATCAGGAGCGGCTGTTCTCTCACAAACCGGTGGATCCTCAGCATAGTATTTCGATTGATTTCTTCCAACCTCTGCTCGATGTTCCTCCCGACGACCTTGAGCGTTCCGTTGCAAAACTTATGAATCTCTGTCTTCAGCATCATCATAGTCTTCTTGGCAATTGGATTGTTGTAGATGATGCCTAGGATCGAGCTGATGTGCACATGGTTGCTTGGAAGCCCTTCGACCTCAGGTCCTTTGTTGAGTGGTTCGGCCATGTTGACCTTCTTCATGTTGCTCTCCAGAGCCATCTGAAGGTCGTGTGCGGCAAAGTATTTGACTTGTCGCATCATGAACCGGTAGAGTCCTTCGAGGCCTTCTTTATTGACGAAGCCTTGAGGACCTTTGTACTTCTCCACGTACAGCTGATAGAGGTTGTATACCTCATAGGCAGGGAGATACGGAACGTCACTCTCTCTTAGTTCCTCTCGGGTTCTGTCCAATCGCTCAATAATGTACTGAGGTGTTGGAAGTCCTCCTTTTGCAAGTAGACACTGAGGAGTTGGCATATCGGGGAGAGTTCCTTGAAATGACTCTTCAGTCGTTCCTTCGGAATCCCCAGCCTTACGTCCGGTCCTAGTTGGGTCAGCATCCATAGATAAGTCATCCTCTTCTACTGATCCTAATGAGAGATCCCTCTCAGGTCAAACTCATCCGGCTTCTTGATTCTATCCGGTGACCTCCAGATATTCTTACGGACTTCTTTGAGGAAGGGTATCTCTATTTGGATGTTCTCCCACAGTGTGTCGATCCGAACGGTCCCTGGCATCTGTCTGGCGGGGGAAGCCGCTCGTTGTGCGATCAACTCTGGTAGCCTTGGGATGTCTTTTTGGTAGTCTTCACCTTCATGAAGTTCGTCTTCGTCTATGATTACGAGGTCCACGGATGCTTGTTGTAAGAAGTGTCGGACATCATGAAGCCGTTGTCTCTGATGCTCCTCGGGCATGGAATGGATCATCCACTGTCCTTCGAAGATGTATTTATCTAGGACCTCATGTGCATTGACGCCATGTCCTGAGGGGCCCGGTTGGTCTGGAGCGACTGAGGGAGTAGCTTGGGTAGCAGCTAGGGCCACAAGCATTGCTGCACTTGCTTCTTCTTCCGGAAGCAAGGGCTTGAGTAGATCGGCGGTGTGGGCGGAGGCGTCCGTAGGGTAAAGGTTGGTGGGTCTATATGTGGTAGAGTGGCAGTGCGGTGCGTGTGTGGGTGGTTTGTGTTTGGGTTTGGGTTTGGTTTTCACCAGCTCCAGCGCTTGTCTGCGTAGCGCCCGAGCCTTGTCCTTGGCCACTTGTGGATGTCCTCGTCCTCTTCTCCCCCTCATGATGGTCCTGATTGTCAGGATCATCATGTCTGCGCCTTGAGTGGGAGCTTTGGCCTCGGCAAGTGTTCGTCGGTGGCTCAGGGTGATCCACCAATCGACGATAAAGGGATTCTTCTTGCAGCGACAGGATGGAAAGGCCAATCAAGCGGGCGAGGAGTATGTCGTGGAGCTCGGTTATAGGGACAGTATATGGGTTGATAAGGATGGAGGAAGTGGCTAAAGGATCGGTGGGTGTGGGTTGTGGAGGTGTGGGGTTGGTTTGTGACGAAGGGCCTTCTGAGACAGGTGCTTTCTCGGTATCTCTTCGGGAGGTCTCGATTGCTTGTAGTACTCTCTCCGTAATTTTGTCTTCCATGGACTGTACAGTGGCAGAGAGCGGCCTGGAACTGCTCGTTTGTCATAAAGGGTGCGGACGCCTCCGTGGATGGACCGGGACGACTGATGTCGCCTGTTATCAACCCTTGAGTAGAGTCGGTACTCTTCAGGTTGGCTCACAGTTACTTGAAGTTGTCACTGTATGAGACTTCCACCCAATCCTCGAGTCGAATCTTGAAGATTCGCCTCTATGGGTGTTATGGCAGGCTCAGGTTGCGCCTGCGAACCAGACACCACGAGATTTGGTTGCGGCTCAAGATTGAGCGAAGAAGTGCCAGCAACACTTGTAGATGTGGTCAGCATAGTGTGGTGCGGTGGTGACGGCCGAGAAGAGGGACTCCAGTTGAATGCTACGTCTCCTGGGAGTCCTCCTTATCAGGCTTATTTCCTCGTCAGACTCCGTGTCAGACGGGGCGGCTGTGTGAGGAGGTCACTATCAACGTCCTCCAATGCCTGATCCATCACTAGTTGAAGATAGCTTTGCCCTATTTCGACCTCGGGCTGTGCTACTAGTTGAGGAACCTCCTCAATGGTTTCTTCGAGCACGCCTACATGTATGGGCATGGTATTCATGTGCAGGAGCCTCGAGCGCCATCTCAGTAGCCACGACGTCTATTAGGGTGTCATCTACGTCGGGCATTGGCTCTTCGACCAATTGAGACTCCTGTTGAAGCTCCTGAGTGACAACATCAATCATCGTGTCGTCGGGGCTAGGTTGGTGTTGTGGTTGGGGAGGGCTCACATGTACATCTGCCGGGGGCCCTCTAATCATTTGCTCGGTGAGATTGTGTTCCCGGCAGAATCTCTGATACTCAGCTCCCGCGGGGTCCGAAAGCCTGTGTAGGTTGAGTGGAATCGGCAACGATGGTTGATCCGAGTCCGTGAGCCGTGGATTATGGAAAAACTTTAGCCTTGGCGGCTGATAGTTTCCTCCGGGAGGCAACTGAGGGATGTTCTCCGCATGTAACTCCATGAACTCCCTGATGATCACGTTGAACCATCGAGCATAGGGCACGTTCTTCGATCTTCGATTCTCCTTCAGCCGAATCTGTTCAGCCAGATCATTCCAGATCAGCTGCGTGAAATCGTAATTTTGGGAGAAAGCGAGTCCGTGAAAGATTCGTAGTATATTGCCATTGCCCTTGTCGAAGCCGGCGTGCTTGGGTGATAGACACTTGTTCACGATCCCGAACAGTGTCTTCCAGGGGTGAGGGATACCGCTGCTCTGGATCTGAGCTAACTTGGTGAGCAATGGTTGATATCCCATTTGCATGAAGTCGTGGACCATTTCTGCGTCCGACGGGAGTGGGTCGTAGTTGTCGCTGTGTGGCAAGTCCAGTATCATCCCAAACTGGCTCTTGCTCATATGAATATGCCGCGTCCCGATTCTCGTTGTGAAGGAGAATGCCCCATTTGCTACAGCTCCTTGTATATATCCCCAGAATTGCTGGAGACAGACCATTGGCACCGAGGAGGTGACCGTCAGCGCGTGCCAAATGGGGTGGCCTCGCAGGATAGATACGATGATCTCGTCCGAGCATCGGAAGGTGCTCAGATCGAGCTGGAAATTTGTATCCTGGAACTTCAGGTATAGATTGTGGTCGTATATGTGATTGTATCGAGGGTAGCGATCCATATGAAAAGAAATGAAGAGATATAATAGTTCATTAGTTCATAATCTTTGATTATAGTCGAAAATGGATTTAATTTCATCAAACTATAATATTGTATTAAGTCATGACATGCTTGAGGATTTTTGAATTGAAATCGTATGATTTGCACATAGGATACTTGATTTTGAAAAAAAATGTAATGGCATGATTGTAATTTTGAATTAAACACTTAACGCGTGAAAAAAATCGAAATTTTCTAAGTGTTTAATCGCGGGTAAAGTCACTGTTCATGCCGAGAAATTTTTCGCTCGATAAAATTGGTTTTCAAATTGATTTCCTATGCATTGATTTCAATTGTAATGTTTCCGTTTAATTTTTTGATCGAGAAAATTTTATTCGCTAATGTTCGCTACAGTGTAAAAGACTTAGAGAAAAATTTCTAAGTGTTGAAGTTGAAATCGAGACTGTAGTTGATCAATTTTACGATCGAGAAAAAATCCGTGTAAATTTACGATCGAGAAATTATTTCTCAGATAAATTTACTGTCAAAAGAAATTTTCTTCGATTGAATAAAATTTTTCGATTTGAAATTTGTCGAGCGATATGTGATTTTCGATTGTAAGTAAAATTTTTCGCTGCGATATATTTCTATCGAGAAATTAGTCAACGAAAGACCAAGTCAATCGTCGAGAAATTTTTCGATCAATTAAGTCCTAAGCGGCGAATTTAACTATCAAAAAATTAAGCGTTGAAAAATTAATTTTTCGCTGCTAAATTTTTGCGACCGAATTGAAATTAAATCGAAAATTCTATTTTGCGATAGTAAGTTTTACGCTCGATAAAATTTGCATCTAAATTGTCTATTCAGTGCTTAAGTTTTTCGCTCACCAAAAATCCTAATTAGATTTCTCGATGGTAAATAATTTTTCGGTCAAAATCTTCTATCTTATCGACTGAATTTTATCGATCGAAAAACTAATTCGATACAAACAGTATCTCAATTAAATCGAAATACAATTAAGACTGTTTGCGAGCGACAAAGTTCTTCGATGGCTTCAAACATTCAAAAGCCCAGTTTCATCCAAACTTAAATTTCAGTCGAAGATTCAGATTTTCTGATGATTCATTCTACCAGATTCATAGAGAATATCGAAACTATCCTAAGTGCAGGCATTAAACTCAGATAGAACACAAAATCAAGCCCAAATCACTACAAAATAGTTACGGTTTTCTCAGTTTTGAAGAACAGTCGAAAATCTAAGTCTAACATGCGAAAAAATATTAAAATGCAGATTCTAACGAAGGTAAATCACACGCAAATGTCAAAAGAATCTCATTTCTACCTTAAACAGACAGTATGGTGTTGAAAATATGAAAAATTTGAGCTGTCTGTGCAAGTTTTTCGCGAGAGAAATTTTTTTGCGATTATGGTTGCGTGAGAAAAAGTTTTTCGACTGACAAAAAGTGAACTTTTAATAAGTCGCTGTAAATCAATGTTGGGTTTGCGATTGGACGTTTTGCGATTAAATGGATCAGGCCCATTACTATTTGCGCTCGAGAAATTTTTGATTCGAAAAATTGCTTCTCAATTCAAAATTTTCGATCGCAAATTATCGCGGCCAATCAAAATCGTTTCCAACACTGTTTACGATCGAGAAACATATGATCGTGAATTAAGTCTTTTATCTAGTTTCTCGAAAGTAAGTACTTCTAAAATTTTCCGATTGACCCCTATTTCAAATAAAATCACATTGTGAAGCTCCCCCTCAGAAATAAAATAAATGCAATTAACTCCTTGTATTTTCCGTGTGGTAACATCTTGATTCCCTGGCAGAAATTAAAAATTTGTACCACTTAGAAAGAAGATGTTAGAAATAATGGAATTAATCAATAATTCTTTTAGGGATTAAATATTTGGTGTGTGACTAGTTTGAAAAATCAATGAAAGACTTCCAATGCTGAAGCTTCTTTAGTCCTTTTTTTCAAACGAAAGCTATTGAATTCATTCCAAAGGTGTTTACAGTCAGGCTTAAGAGCCCAGAAGGATCCTCCTTGTTACATATAAAGATCAAGGAGGCAACAAACAACTCAATCACTGAGTTAAAGGAATTGAGGAAAACTAACAACAAACTAAATCCAACACAAAATTTGAAGCTACAAAAAAACCAAGTCAAAGAAGGAGAAGTGAGACCTTTTGCGGCTATCTCAATGCGACAACCAATTCTCTTCAACGAAAATTGCCCTCCCCCAAAAAGATCAAACGACATCCCACCACTAATCTGCATTTGAACCCTAGTGCCAGACAATGTTTGATAATCATGTTACCTTGTTATTTGAAATTCCTGCCATTCGTTAACTGCCCACTCCACAACATCCTTCTCTGACATGAATTCTTTAGAGAAAACCCATAACGTGTTTTCCACAACATCCACAACAGGTAGACTGACAATTGTACTCTTTTTTGGAAGGCATCCTTACCTGGCCCTGAACAAAGTCTGAACGGCCAGTCTTGGAAATTCTGCGTATCACAGTCAAATTCGTTCCACGTCACAGGCGCTAACTTCCAGATTATCCGAGATCTTGGGCACCGAAACAGAATATGATTTAGATCCTCATTCTGCTCCCCACATATCTCACAAAAGGGATAAATATTAATGCCTCTTTTGATAAGTTGTTCCTTGGTGGGCAAAATTTTATGAAAGCACCTCCATAGGAAATGCTTGAGCTTCTGTTTAATCTCCAACTTTCAAAGTTTTCTCCACATCTGTTTCATCCTCATGCCATTGTCATTGGTTCAATATCACCTTTTGATGATCTTTCTAATGCCATGAGTTGTTTATATGCTGACTTTGTAGTAAACTGGCCATTCTTTTCGAATTTCCAAGTGAGTCTACGAATTCCATTCAGATGTTGGTAGCTCGCTCCCATCCTCAAGACATAACTCGCCTTGACCCAACATTTCCATAACCATGATGCATTTGATGCTACTCTAGCAGAAAAAAGATCGCAATTAGGAAAATATTTAGCTTTCATGATTTTGCTCACCAACAGATTAGGTTTTGTGATGCCTTGTGTGCGTGTGTGTGTGTAGGTCAGCAGCTTGAAGCTTACGGAGGTAGTCAACCATGGAAGAACTCATCATGGTTCTATTTTGGTAATTTTCTGGTGAGACTTTTCTTATGGTAACTTGTATGTTTGAGTTCACTAATATTAATGGAAGATAATATCAGATATTCTAAAAGATTTTGTATTTTTGTTATATTCCTTGGTACAGGGAAAACAAGGCCTGTTAAGTGTGAGATTCTCAAGACATGGCGACTTTTGAGAAGATTGACGATGCAATAAAAAAATGAATATGTCGTTGACTCTAGTGAAGAAGGGATTGTGTTTGGTGCCCACGTTTGCTTTCATCAATAATTTTCGCTGAACGAAAATGTAAAAAGTACATCTTATGTGATTACATTGTCGTCTTTCTTTAGTTACAATCACAACCAAGTACCAATATTGCAAATAACAATAGTGTAGTTCCTAGTGTGTTAGATTAAATTAGGGAATTCCAGTCGGTACCCCGAGTTTATCGCTTTTTCAGTTGGTGTCCAAATTTTTTCGAATGCAAATAACAATAGTGTAGTTCCTATAAATTAGGAGAATTCCAGTCGGTACCCCCAAGTTTATGGCTGTTCAGTTGGTGTCAAACTTCTTTTCGAATTCCGTCTGATACCCCTGAAGTATCGTCAAATACAACTTTGTGACCATGAAAGACGAAATTAGCATTTTTAGGTGTTTACACCCGTTGGTTGGTAAGGAAAAAGACCTAAATGCCCTCATAACTTAAAAACAAAAAAGAAATGATAAAAGAAAAAAAATAGTTAAACGAGTGCATACACACATCGGCTCCTCCGCCAACATCCACATCTCAAGCTCCATCATAAGCACATGCAACGACTCCACATTTGATACGAAGACCAACATGAGGTTCAAGATGGCGCCGTCGATCTACAACTAGCGTCGGGATTTATTTTCGAGGACATATTACGAAAGGCGCGATGAACCCAATCTTCATTGATCAGTCTTATTGCCCCATGGAAATCTGTGAGCCCAGGGTAAAGAACATTTCCGGCGACTTTGTTTTTTAGTTTCTAATAATGAGGGGCATTTTTGTCTTTTTTCTTCGCAACTAACGGCTGTAACACCTAAAAATGCCAATTTTCCTCTTTCAGGGTTACGGAGTTATATTTCATGATACTTCAAGCTACCAGACGGAATTGGAAAAAAATTGGATACAAACTGAAAAAGACTTAAACACTGGGTACCAACTGGAATTCCCCATTAAATTATAAATGTTACGTATCAATACAGATCTGTACTTTAATTAGACACCTCACACCATAATGAATTATTAGTTCTTTAAAAAAAGGGTATATTAAAAATCAGGCCCCAAAAATGTTTTAAAATAGGTGTCAGGCCCTGTCGGAAAAATTTTAGTTTAAAGGACCTAGTTTTCTAAAAATTTTAGTTTAAAGGACCCAATTTACGCAAGTGTTATAACGTGTATATGAACTGTTATCGGAAGATTGTTTTGTGTTATTGCAGAACAATGAAGTGTTACTGCAGGACAATGAATTGTTACTAAACAAATCGGGTCCTTAAAACTAATTTTTTTTACAGGTCCTGAACGAAAATTGCCTTTTAAAAAAAGTACTCCCTCCGTCCCAAACCATTTCGGACATTTACTAAATCGGGCGTCCCACATCTTTTTTACATTTCCTTATTTAGCAAAAAAACTATCACAAACAATCAATATAATAATATTAAAATATTCTTAAAAAGACGTTCCAAAATATTCACATTTTTACCTTTTCATCACACTATATTATTAAAATATTCAGTTTCTTAATTCCCGTGTCAACCCCCAAATGTCCAAAACCTCTTGGGACAGAGGGAGTAAATATTAGGGGCTGAAAGCAATTCATGCATACACTTGACATCAATACTATATAACACACAAAAGAGAGCATGTTGTCTTTGGTTGATGTAACTTAATTACGACGAGACAACGTAATTGACAAACCTTTCAAAATAATGACTAAAGAAAACGGGTTTGCTTAACTAGCTTAACAAATCATACGTCCTAATTCTAATTATTAAGGATTGAAAAAAAATAATTGTGGTTCTAATTATTTTTCCTTCAATGAGGCGATCACTAATTATACGAGACTTCCAAGCACAATTACCTGATGCAATCATTAAAACGATACTTAGCATCCCTTTTTAATCACTACAAATCTACAATGGATAACCACCAAGTTATCATTCATGTATATGTACTGCCATGCTATTAATCTCGCCTACATAATTAAATATTGATTAAGATAAGTGTTTGATGACGTGTCGCCTGTTTTACAGACAAACCTAGATTGATGTGTTGTGGAACATGGGTTGCTTAACGTTCTTGCATCGAGTAATTAAGTTGGGACAATTACAATTATGTGGACTAATCCTCTCTGTAATACACAATCAATCACTAAAGCTACATACCTTGTTGTCGTTGACAAAGACAAGTTTAGATGCTTGTGCTTATGTGGTCCTCCAATATTCTTGTAGATAATATTGACTAAATGAGTGGTGACTTATATATATTTCTAATACTTGGGGTTAATAACTGACTAGTAGTTTGTTTAAGGGTTTTGACCATTATGAGGCACAAAAAAAAAATTTGTTATTTAGATTAGGTTTGGCGATTATGGGCTCCGACTTTTATTTTATGGGCCAAAATTTCGTTTTTATACAAGGAAACACACGATGATTGGGCTAACACGACGAAGCGAACTTTGATAGTGTATTCAGTTATGGATAATATTAAATACTATTAACCTTGTCTTATGTTTCGTCCTTGCGTTACAGTAAGTAGTTAGTACATGTTGTGTTATGAATATATAAGGTTGATTGTAACGTCAATTCGTCATGGATTTATTATTTCTACATTATATAATTATGTAATAAAATATTGTCATATATTGTAACGAAACAGTCCAATGCTGATCAGCAGCTCAGACTGTTCATATTCCACCTTTTGTTATTACCGCCGTCTCGCCGGCCAACTTTTCCTACGATAAATTCAAGAAGCAAATAATCATACAACAAGTGGATAATCAATATTCAGAAGCAAAAAAGCAAGTGATTTCTGCAACATGAACGATCTTCTTACGGTTCGTCGTCAGTTACTCGAGCTAAGAAAATACAAAATAAAAAACATGATTTTTTTTTTGTTCGTAGAACAATCTTAATCGTCTACGCTCGATCGCTTACGGCTTTTGCTGGTAGCTGACTGGGTTGTGGTTATTCTTGTAAATGTTTTGCTTTATTTTACTTCTGCCCCATATGGCTTTAGTTGGAAGCTATGCGATTCCTTAAAGAAAGATCTTGTAATTTCTCTGACAGTAGCTAGGTTAAGATTTGATCTTCATCGTCGGATGTGATATTATAGGATCATTCGTTAGCCATGGCAGAGAAA
Organism: Craterostigma plantagineum; assembly: GCA_027422505.1. Lineage (NCBI taxonomy): Eukaryota > Viridiplantae > Streptophyta > Magnoliopsida > Lamiales > Linderniaceae > Craterostigma > Craterostigma plantagineum. Next base: position 54,236 of record JAPQWV010002111.1, read on the forward strand.
ATCCCCCGAGCGAAGCTGATATCGAAATGGGGACTCGAAGTAACTCACACTTGTCATTGGAATCTTTCAACAAACAGGTGTGTGTTTTGTGTCTTGTGGCAAAAATGCTTTTTTTATATTCTCTAATAATCTCAGTCTATGAACTTACTCTGTTTTTTTTTTTTTTTTTTCCGCTTAGATACAAGAGGTTGAGAAGCTTGTGGAGAAACTCTCTGCTCTACTTGTGAAGCTTAAGGTATGTATGTATGTATGTATGAATGCTGCTCTTGTGAAGATATATTTTGTAGCTTAAAAACACACTCTTCTGCACATTCTATGAAGGTACTTTAGTTGTTGATCTAATTTAAGGTTTTTCGTCTTTTAGAAGTGAAAACACCTCGTAAGAATCTTGTTTATGTGAATTGTCTTCTTCTGTTTCCTCTCAGGATGCAAATGAGGAGTCAAAATCTGTGACAAAAGCTTCTTCCATGAAAGGTGCATAGATTATTCCTTTGTTGTTCTATTCTTAATCAAACAACGATAGATATTCGTATATTCTATATCTAAAACGCATAGTTGTTTCCCAGCTATCAGGAAGCGGATGGAGAAAAATGTCGACGAAGTGCAACAGATAGCTCGCAATGTGAAAACAAAGATCGAATCAATTAATAGAGATGTACGTAGTGCTACTCATATTGTTTTGTTTATCGGGATCTTTAAGCATAGGTTAAACCCTATATAGATATATTTACATGTAAGGATAATATGTTTTCGTATCATTGCCTCCAGAACCTAGCCAACAGGCAAAATCCAGGTTGCGAGAAAGGAACTGCTGTGGATCGATCGAGGATGAACATGACAAAGTACATTCATTTCTTACTGTCTTTTTACTTCGAGTTATCGAATAAATCCACTAGATTGTATTTTTTTTTTCTTGCAGTGCTTTGACAAGAAAATTTAAGGATGTCATGAAAGAATTCAGGTATTTTGGCCTTGTTTTTGTTTTGATAAGTCTTTGGAATCCATTGATTCAATTCTTTCTTACTGCTTCTTACATCAGACACTGAGACAGAGGATCGACGGCGAGTATCGTGAGGTGGTTGAGAGGCGGGTAATAACAGGTGACGTAGAAAAAAACGACCCCTCGATATATTTTTCGACTTTCTATAGTGTTCGTTTTCTGATGATAAAATAAAATTCATGAATCGCAGTCACGGGGACAAGACCAGACGAAAACGTGAGGAGCATTTCTCGCCTTTTGTTCCAACGATTTCCTGAGCAAGTTTATGCGATGAGAACATTTTCGATTTCGTGTGATTACAGACTATCAACAAGCTTATTGAAACTGGAAACAGCGAACAAATATTCCAAAAGGCGATTGAAGAAGACGGCCACGGACATGTTAGTTCATCCTCTTAAAAACGATATGTAATAATCATTTCTAGCTTTTCTTACGAACGATTCGAAATGCATTGGTTCGCAGCTAAGGCCTTCCTCAGGCCTTCCTCAATGGTAGGTTTTTTGATAAGTAGGAGAGAGAAAAAACCTGTAAAATAGAGGTTTTTTTGCATTGTGAGGTGTTGTAGGTTTTTTGAGAGGTTTAGTAGAATAAACCTGGGTTTTTTGGATGTGCGTGCCAGCTTTTAATATATATTTATAAAAGAATATGAAAAAATAGATATTGGAAATAAAATTAATATATAAATAATACATTATGTGATGTGATGGTTTTTTTAATACTTTATCCTATATTAATATTTGTTTATTTATTAATTTTTTTATTTTTTACGAATAAAATTTTAATGTGTTAAAAATGTTTATTTCTTTTATATTTCAAATAAATAAATAATATTTTTTATTATGTAATGAATTTTTTATTAAATATAAAAAATTAAATAATATGAAATATAATTATTATAAATTATTTCGAAAATTAGATAAATAAAATTAGTTAATTAAATAAACTTAAATGAAATTAAAGAGGTCTCCAAAAAACCTACTTTTTGGGTTTTGTGGTTGGGGAGGAATTTTGTTTTGTAGGTAGAGGTTTTTTACTTTTGAGGTGGCGCTGACGTGGCACACAAAAAACCTACCTTTTTTGGTTTAGCATTGAGGAAGGCCTTAGCTACTTGTGGAATCTCAAGGAACCACGATGATAAGCAACGTTTGATCTGGTTTTCGAATTGGGACATGCAATTCAAGAAAAGTTGATATGGACATTAAGTTGTTCAACAAAGCAATAGATCAAAACATCCCATAAAGCCAATTATAATATATGTAGATCTACTAAAATTAGCAGACTCCGTCTAATTAAACTTCGCCTTGGAAACAAGACAAGAACAAACCATTAAAGGCACGCTGATTAATAGTAGAAAAGAATGGAATAGAGTAAGACTGATCGGTTATTTTATGTTTACCTCAGCCATAAACTTCTTCAGTATATCATTCTTCTGCATCTCGTCACTTGTGGGGAGTCCCATCTGCTTCTGTCTCTGGTCAAACTGAAGAAGAAAGGTAAGAGTTAGAAAAATCAACCATAAATGAAATAGAAGGGCACCACAAAGACGAAACTTCACGTGCAGAGTATATACCATCATTTTCTGGACAGTGGATCGTGTCTCGGGATCAAGATCAGATAATTTATTGTTCTCAGGTTCCACCTTCTGAGTGTCAATTTCTGGCTCACCCTTCACTAAGTACTTCCACCGTTCCATCTGATTGTGCTTTGTCAGGAGCATTGAGATTGATTTTTGGTCCTCTGAAACCAGAATTATATAGGGGGAAAATCATTAAAACGACTGGTTAACAGCATTTAACAAAGAGATGATGCTAATTCTGTGGTTATAGACATGTACCTAAACTCCAAAAGCAGTCATCAACTTTAACAGGTTGGAAAAGGTCACCCTGCAAGAACATGAAAGCATATGAACGACCAGCCAAGATCATACATTCAACACAGACGCATACGGTGAGGAAAGACTTACATCAATAATGGATCTTTTATATGGTTCTTTTTAATTTCACATGCAATGGATCTTGATTTTGTACCAGGAGGAACGGGGACTGTAATGTTAACTTCTTGCAAAGATTGGCCCCAAGAATAGTTCTCCATATCCAAGCCATTGCTTTGTTAGGAGCTGCACACACAGAAACAAGGAATTAGTACACAAGAGAACAGCATCTTCCACCCAAATCGTTCCTTTCTTTCAGGAGAAGTGTTTGCCATAGCTTCGCTTCCACTAGCAACTCACAAACGCCAGAGATAGTAGCATCCAACAAATTAGTATGTAGCAACCCAGTTAGGGGTGTTCAAATGTCGGTTAACCGACCGAACCGAACCGAACCGAAAAGTTTCGGTTCGTACCGAATACCGAACCGAAGAGTTTCGGTTCGGTTTTCGATTTGTATTTTGATAACCGAAAAAAATTCGGTTCGGTTTCGGTTTTTTACCTCGGTAAACCGAACCGAACCGAATAACCGAATTCTTCTTTTTTTTTTAGGTCACTAACCTGAGAACAGTAAGGAAGGATGTGCCTACGGCTAGGAAGGAGGAGCTGAAGTTGAACGAGGAGAAGCACGAGAAAAAATTGGAGGAAGAAGCCGACAATGGGAAAAGAGGTTCCTTTTTCTTTGTTCTCTACTTATTACTGGGTTTAGGGGTGTTCATTCGGTAATAACCGAACCGAACCGAACCGAACTTTCGGTTAACCGAAAGTTCGGTTAGAGAATTTCATAAACCGAAAACCGAACCGAAACAATTCGGTTTTTACCGAATTTTTTTCTGTTCGGTTCGGTTAACCGACCAAAAAACCGAATTTTTAGTAAAAAAATAAAAAAACAATAATATAATACGATTTTAATTATATATTTTTATTATCATATTTTTATTTGTATAAAATTTTCATTTACCCCATATTTGTCATTTACGAAACTTAGTGACCTAAAAAAAATCAATAACGATACTTAGTGACCTAAGTTTGCAATTGCGAAACTTAGTGACCTAAAAAAATCGATAACGATACTTAGTGACCTAAGTTTGCAATTACGAAACTTAGTGACCTAAAAAACACGAGAGGCATAGTTAGCGACCTATTTTAATAATTCGGCCTATTTAATAAAATAATATACCCACCATATTTAATAAATATGGAAAATATTATGTAAATCATAAATTTATTCAAATATATATATATATGATAATATATATTTATAATATAAATAAAATTAATATATTTACTAAAATATGGAAAATATGGGGTAAATGAAAATTTTATACAAATAAAAATATGATAATGAAAATATATAATTAAAATCGTATTATATTATTGTTTTTTTATTTTTTACTAAAAATTCGGTTTTTTGGTCGGTTAACCGAACCGAACAGAAAAAAATTCGGTAAAAACCGAAACCGAACCGAATTGTTTCGGTTCGGTTTTCGGTTTATGAAATTCTCTAACCGAACTTTCGGAACCGAAAGTTCGGTTCGGTTCGGTTCGGTTATTACCGAATGAACACCCCTAAACCCAGTAATAAGTAGAGAACAAAGAAAAAGGAACCTCTTTTCCCATTGTCGGCTTCTTCCTCCAATTTTTTCTCGTGCTTCTCCTCGTTCAACTTCAGCTCCTCCTTCTTAGCCGTAGGCACATCCTTCCTTACTTGCGGCGCTTCTTTCTTAACCTGCGCCGCCTCACCATGAGCCTCTACTTTCTTCTTCTTGTCCAGCTTTTCAACTCTATCCTTCACCATCCTCAAACAGCACTGACATCGTTCACCATCGCTCTTGAACAAATCGCTTTCTTTAGCAACAAATTCAGAAGCTTCCTCCAAAAACCCCAACGGATTCGATGGATCGAGTGTAGCACTGAATTGCTTCTTCAACTACTTTTGGGTTTAACCTAGATTTTGTCTGGGATTTTATAACCCATGTCAAGATTCTGGAAGGAGGAAGAAAAAACAAGCGGTCTTCTTCTAGGCGCTTAGGGCTCGTTTGATATCAGTGTATTTGGATTTGATGCGTATAGATTATTTGTTTATGAGTATACAAGGAGTTTTGTTGATAGGGTATTTATTATGTTTGATATGAATGTTTTAATTATTTGGATTATGATATATGATAGTGATTGATATGTATGTCTGAGATGTGTATATAATTTACTAAATAGACGAAAATACATTTTTACCCTTCAAAAATTAAAGCTATTAAAATATTAAAGAAGCATCTTCATCGTCTTAAGGCTTCAGCAAAGCTCAAATTCAGTAACTCCAGAAATTACAAAAAAGCTTCATCTAGAAAAGCTTCATCGTCTTTGGTTTACCCAATTTAGAAAAGCTTCAACGTCTTATAAAGCTTAAGCTCTTCATCGTCTTCGATTCCAAATTGCAATCAGATCTCGGGTTAACAGTTCCCCAATAATTACGCTGCCGAAACCCTAACTGCCGCCGGCGGAGATCTCCTCAAGCCACCGAAAGGATGCGGCCGGAAAGGATGCGGCCCACGCGCCTCCGCTCCCGGAAAGGACGCGGCCGTGCACGGTGGACGAAAGCTCCCGTCGATTGTGCGCAGCCATGTCCGGCGCCAGCTCCCGTCGGTCATCCCGCCGCCAGCTCCCGTCGGTCGTCGAGTGCGCACAGCCAGCCATGGTGAAGATCGAAATTTGATAGATGCAGTCGAAGGAGGTACAATACAACGATGGTGGAAGAACTATTAAGCAGGGGTAAAAATGGAATTAATGAGAGATGTACTGACATACCCATCTCCTAGGTGGGTATTTCTATGCCTGACTGATAAACAACTTGCATGTAATAGCTATGTTTGTCCATACAAGTAGGCATGTGCATACACGCATAACAAACATTATGTAATTTTGTCATACACATCCATTACCCATCTAAATACACATATCAAACGAGCCGTTAGGGTCATGTTGGGAGAGGTTCTGGGTTCGAATCTCATCCTTGTGATATTTCCCTATGCCTGTCCACATGGGTCCAGACATGTGCGATTGACCTGGTCGGCCTGCTTAGCAGGTAGTGGATCGGCCCCGGGTTTCACCATCGGCTTTCCCCGGTTATCAAAAAAGAAAAACTCGTAAACATGCAATAATATCTGGTGCATACCGACGAACAACAGGTCTTTAACTAACTGTGCTTCTGACATGTATGCCATGAAATTTCTTGATCTATGATATACTTAAGAGAAAATATTGCCACGCAGCCGCTTGTGGTGTATTGCTTGGTTGATTTAGTTTTTGTGTTTGGTGGTTGTTTGTCGATTGGAGCGTCATGATATTGCTCCCGTACGCGGCTGTACTTTATTATTTCTTATTTTAGTGAAAATTTACAAAAATAAAAAATAAAATATTGCCACGCAAAATCAGGAAGTTCGTCTTGTTCTACGTCGGCTTCTCCTAATTCCTCAGTAGATATCTGCGGCAATAAACAAATTATTACACCGTTATGTTTCCTACTAGAGGAAGAAGAAGAAGGAGCATGTGATCCATACATACCTTGGAATACTTATGTTCAGATAGAAAACGGTCCAGAGCAACCTTGCCATAGAGGATTTTAGCCCCATGCCTGAGCCTCCCGTTCTTGGGACCCAAAGAATCCTTATCGACTACAACGGCGTAGATTATTTCATTCCCATTTCTAACGTCGGGAATCTGGGATGCAAATGCAAAACCCTAACCATAGTGTCTTAAGTTCATTATTGAATCAATGGGATTTTGAAAAAAAACCTCGTACATAGCATCCATTAGAATATTCTCTAGCATGGACCTCAAACCTCGGGCGCATATGCTTTTCGCCATAGTCTTACTAGCGATCAACCTTAATGCATCGTCCGTGAACAAAAGTATAACATCTAAATTGTGGCCCAATTTTTTTTAATATTCAGCCCACTCCAAGCTATAGCAAAAGCCCAACCCATATAGATGGAATATAACCTACTTTATTCATCATTATCTCTATCTTAGCCATTCTCACGTGAGGAAGCCACCGAACAAGCAAAGAGAAAGGGAAAACTGAAGAAAGTTGATCATCTAGGTTTAGAGCTTGCTGAAATCGAGCTACATAGAGGTAAGAAGCGTTCTTCTTTCAAGTAAAATCAGTTTCGAAGCTAAAATTTTGGCTGTAAATTTTCTGGTTTTCGTAACTCAGGTATTTCACGTTTTTGACCTAGCTACAGTTATCGGATTCTTACGAAACTTGTTTCTCTGGAAAGTTAACTCTCTTAGGTGTTCATATCCGCTTGAATCGGTTCAATCCGATCATTCCTCGATATTTTGTGAATTTTTGAAGCTAACCGCGCAAATCTGAAAAACTGCTGTTTTTGCAAAAATTCTGATGTCGCAGTGGTAGTGTTTCTGGATTTTGACCCACTTATATTTATCCGATTCCTTTGAGACTTGTTTCTATCGAAAGCTAACTTCCCAACCTGTTCAAAGCCACTGAAACCATCTCAATCGGACAATCCTACAATTTTCTATGATTTTTGAAGTAACTGATACGAATCTGAAAAAAATTACAGCAACTTGAAGGAAATTTCTAACGGGTAGAGTTGGTCGTTATCGTCTTATTAGGCGAAGGAACATCAGTCGAGGGCTCGAGGGCAGCTTCAGGTCTTGGGGAACGCTAGGATTTGACACGGTGAGTGGATAATACGGGGACGCCTTCCCTTCACGGGACGTGTAGACCTCGTTGTCTCGTTTTTACTGCAATGTTCTTTGTCATCGTGATATGTCGTTTTTTTCATGCGGTGACGTCATGGTTATTGTTTGGACCTAGTGAGCCTAGCCGGCTATAGGATGTTGATATTGGTTGGTATTTATCGTATGAGTCTTTGTGATTCGGGTTGACAGTTATATGAGCTATTACTTGATATGGTAATGTGATGTGATAATATATCGTTCTATGACTTGATTGCTTATATGGACTAGTATTGGTCGGTCTTTGTGTTGCATAAACTTGGTACCAAGTGTAGTAGCCCGAATGGCCACGTTCGGATGAGTGGAGAGTGGCAAATCGAGTAGTAGCCCGTGGCTTGGCACACCCGGGTGAGTGAGGCCCAACGAGTGCACCCTTCCAGTGCCATGTGATGCTACTGATTATTGATGAAGGGTGGTCGTTGGGGAGATTAGATGGGCCAACGTCGCTGTGTGTGGGACATGCGTGTTATAGCAGTCGATACGTGTGTTTAGATTCATGGTCTAGAGTACGGCGACGGACTCGTCTGACTCTCGACGGGGAGTTCAGTTCGAGAGAGGAATTGGCCACCCACGCGTCATTGATATGATTTTTTGTGGGTTGTGTTGGTCTATATGTCATGTCTTGTTGTGGTTAGGTGTTGTATTTGTCGTACGAGTGTTAGAAATATTGTCACGTAAGAGCGAGGGTATACTGTGTTTGACTCGGTGTCATCGTGGAGGAACCACCTTCTGTGAGTGAAGGTGTGTTCGTATTATCTCCTCACTGAGCTTTGCTCACCCTACTCTTTAAATCCATCTTCTAGGTTGTAGATACCTTTTGACAGGGAGGTTGCCGTTTTACGACCGTTGCTTCTGCTGCCTTTTCATCCTTTTGGGTACAGTAGTCCTTTTCCTTAGATCCATCGGCAATGTTACTTTTGGAAGGAGGTTTTGTTGTAAATTCCTTCCTTTGTTTGTTTAATATGTCGAGACCGTTGGCTGTTTTGTGTGGAACATCTTCGACATATGTATAAGTACGTTATTTTACTTCTTGCTCGCGCTTTCTTATCATTCTACGACAATGATATCGAGCCTAGCATTTATTGAGAAACGCGGCGGCTGTCGCGCCTGTGATGCGGGTCGGGGCGTGACAGTTAAGGTGGTATCAGAGCCTTCCTTTGTTGCATACCGGCCTTTATCTTTTCGGTGTTGCCAATGGATCCGTTTTCTTAACCATACCTTTCTTTTATCTCACAGTTAATATTATTTTAACTTTAATCCTTTTCCTTTGATAGTTCTTATGGCACCTCCGCTTCGTAACCGAGGTCGAGGTAGGAGACGCGTTTCTCGACGTTCTCCGAGTCCTCTCTCCTCTCCTGTTCCTCGTAGACCTCGAGGACACACCCAGCATGTTCCTCCGACCTCTATTGAGCAACCACCAACTCAAGTGAGAGTTGATCAAATGATGACACCGGAATAATATCAAGTATATTACGACTATGTTCGAATACATGGTGTTCCCCCATCTACGTCTGGTCCTTCGACTTTCACTGTGCCTCAAGATCCTGATATACCATTCTTGAATTGATCGGGATTTCGGAATGTTCCTTCTCATGGCGAACCCATACTACCATCACAACGTGTACCGGTTCCTAATCCAGATACGATATCTGAAGGTTCTAATCCTAGGAGTGTGCGTTATATCCCGGATTTAGTGATGGCTGTGGTTGATATGGGGACTCCAACATTCGAGGGTGTGAGAGATGCTACGGAAGCGGGTGCTTGGCTGAAAGAGATCAGAGAGACGTTTGACACCTTGATGGTCGAGGAGTGTCATCGTGTTACGATCAGTGTTGTAAAACTCGGCCTAGGCGGCCGATTAGGCGCCGCCTAGGCGCTACTCGGAAGCCACCGTGGCGAAAACAGGCTAATCGCCTACTTACTCGGCAAAGCGACTACTCGGCCGATTAATCAGCTTAATCGGGCGACTAATTACTAAAATCGGCCGACTAATAAAGAAGTGTCCACTTAAATTTTAAATTAAATAATATAATAGAAAATTCTACTATTAAAAATCCCATAAAAGTAATAGGGACTTTAA
>JAPQWV010002112.1:0-64000 GCA_027422505.1 Craterostigma plantagineum
CGATGCCGCATCATAGGGCACATCCTCATCCGCATGAGCCTCCTCATCCGCATGCGGATCGTAATCCGCATATACGGATGAGAATCACCTGCACTCTGCCGCCTCTCCGCCTTCCGTTCCCTACGAACGGATGCATCAACGGCGCGGGCCCGCGTATGACGCTCTCCAGATCCTTCCAACGGGGGGGATCTGTTGCTCCCTCCGAGTAGGGACTTCCCACCCTTGGCCTGCAATTAGATATTTATTAAAAAAAACACGACCGAAACCGAATTTCGGCCGGGCCATGACCCGACCAAAATCCGACTTCGGTCGGGCAATGGCCGGCCGAAATCGGTATTCGTCGCCGAGGCCCCGACCGAAATCGGATTTCGGTCACGGCTTGGCCGACCGAAACACGATTTCGGTCGGAGCCATGGCGACCGAACGATGATTTCGGTCGGACAAGGGCCGACCGAAATCATGTTTCGGTCGTGACTAGGCCGGCCAAATTTTGCTTCGTCCGGGCTGTTTTTTCGCCCGATTTCGCGTCCGATCGACCGTTTTTTTCGGCCTATTTCGACCCGTTTTCGACAATCTATCTACGTACGAATGAATTTTTACGACAATTTTCTTACCAATCGTGACAACACCCCTTTCCCTTTCCCTTGTCGTCGATCCATCGCGATTTGCAAAATTTTCTGTTTTTTGTCTGATTTGGTTGTGTGATTTAAAATGTGTTGCGTAGGAAAGGATTTTAAATAAGAATTCTTACTTTTTATTATATTTTACCTTTTTAAATTAATTTAAATAACATAAGGGCAAAAACGTCTTTTTTCAGTCCTTTAGGGGCGGTAACAAGTAAAAAGGGGCGTTAAATAGTAACTCCCAAAAGAAAAAGAAAAATGCCGACTATAAAGCAAACACTATACAATGATCTAAGAGAGCTCAAAGAGCTCACGGAGGAGAAGAAAAAGCAGCAGCTTTTATAGCTCTTTCCAACTCATTCTCAACATCGATCGTGGGCAATCCGCCGTTCTTCATCTTCTCCTCTTTCTTACAATCAACGCCGACATTCTTCTCTTCGTTCCCACCGTTTCTCTTATTCCTCCACTGCTCGAATCCACCGCCATTTTCGACCAAAGGTTTCTTCGCCTGCCTCGGAAGCCTATTCCCAGAATCTAACTGCACTTTCTTCATCTCCTCAAATTCAAACCTCATATCCCGATTCGCCCTCGCTAAACATCCATCTCCTTCTTCATAAAACTGCACATTCCCCTTCAAGAATTCCAATTCTCCATCGTTTTCCTCCGTTCTTTCCCTTCTCAGCATCATCATCACCATGGCTTTTGCTAAAAGCTTCATCAATCTTATGAATGCCAATCTTATTAATCCTCAAAATAGGCATATCGCCTTCTCCCAACCCAACACACCACCTAAAGTTCAAATTCACCTTATTTGCCAACATGGGAACTTTCGTATTAGCCATCAGCTTAAAACCCTTGTGAATCGAATTCAAATTACTCTCAAAGATCGAACCTTTTTCGGCACTGCCCAAAATCGAGCCGTTGTCGACGTCATTACTGCCCAAATTTCCCAAACCCTGGCCGGTAGTTACAGTCGTCGGCCTCTCCGGCGGGACAAACACGAACGAGCTCGGCTCGGACGAATCGCTCCTCAGCGCCGAACACTGATCGTTTCCGTGAGATGACGTCGATTTCCAAAGCGAAAACGAGCCGAATTTGGGCTTGAAGACGAGGTTGAAAGTAGGTTAGGGCTGTTGTTGCGCAAATTAAAGGAGAAGTGGGCGGAGATGAGGAGAGGCGAGCCGTTTGGCGAGCCGAATAAGCCGGCGCCTGATTTCAAGCTGAGTGTCAGCGGCTGATTAGTGGCGCTGTAGGTGAGCTTCAGCGATGGCCCGATTTGAAGTTCGTGGAGAGGGAAAGCGATAAATCGGAGGGATTCTCTGCGATTATCGAGTTCTTCGTCGTGGTGGTGGAGAAGTGGGAAACGAGGGTAAATCGAAGATTGTGATGGGGATTTTAGCTCGGAGATGAAGCTGCTGTGGTTTGGGCTGGTGGCTCTGTTCATGGCTATTGTGACGTTCGAGGAGTTTTAGGGATAGCTTCATCTTCTTCGCTGCTCTCTGCAAGTGCAAACTAGTTTTCTTTTCCTTTTCTTTTTTTCGGAGTTTTATATTATTTTGAGTTTAATTATGAGGCCATGGTATAATATCCATATTTGAATTGGATTATATCTTTTCAAAATGATGGTCCGACTAATTTCTCTTCAGTCAATTTAAACCTTTCAACATCGTTGTCGGTTATAGAACGATCTTAGAGCAAATACATAGAAGTTGATTGCCACTTTATTAGAGACAAGATCGAAGATGGGACCATAAAAACTCAGTATATTCCTTCATATGATCAGCCCGGAGATTTGTTTTCAAAGCCATTAAAGAATGATCAGTTCAACTATCTTCTTGGCAAGTATGGTGTCATTGATTTATATGAGCACGGTACTTGAGGGGAGTGTTAAAATGTGGAAGAACTGGCCTAAAGAGTAGAGCTACGGCTAAGGAACAGAGCTAAAGAAAGCTGAGTAGAAATAACAGAATTTTAACTTCCTTAGACCATCTCCAACCGAACAACTCATTTTCAAACTCAAATGCAGTAACTGTCACATCAAACAGTAATTATTCTCCAACCGTTAAACTTATTCTCAAACTCAAAAGAATAGTCCGAAATATTTTCTTATACACCAACTTACCCACATATTTTACTTTTACAAATTAGACAACATATTATTTTAAATTAGACAAAAGATTTAATAAAATCACTTTTCAAAATAATTATTAGCCGACATCACTCTATAACGGACCTTTGAAATATAGAAAAGAGAACAGTAATAACTTGAATAAAATAACAATTATTGTTAGTTTATTATATATTAGTATACTAACAAAAAAAAAACAGTTTTCTCAACAAATAACACAAAAGTAGTAAACAAGCGCACATGTAAAGTTTCGCTGCTGATAGGTTAAAAAGCCACACAGACTGCAAATCATAATTATTAATAGAAATGGGTCTGTTTGTGATAGTTCAAAAATTTTGCCTCAGTAAACAGTAGAACGCAAATTTGAGTTTTCCGGAGAGAGAAATACAGGTTATCTCATTTTGGGTATCGGTATAGGTGTCCGTTGGAGGCAAATTTGCGTTTTGCGTCGTAAAATGGGGATCGGGTGGAGTTGCTCTTATTAGTTATAGTTTGGGTCAATTGATTAATGGGCTCGCGGTTTATTATTAGGCCCATTTTCGTGTAATATAAATATGAAACCCTTTTGTAATTGGAGGAACTTTTGAATGAGAAGAATGAATCGATTTTACACTCTCTCTCTCTCTCTCTCTCTCTCTCTCTCTCTCTCTCTCGCTCTCTCTCTCTCTCTCTCTCTCTCTCTCTCTCTACAACTCAAGAACAGAACAGAGCGAAATAGAAATTTCGATTTCTTCAAGCTCAGTTCGAGCTTGAGTTCGGTTCGTTAATAATCAAGTAACTCAGCTAGGTAATGTTCGGCTCGCCTCGGCTAGAAGCTCGATTAAGTTATATATTAATATATATTATATATCTCATAAGACATAAATAAACAGATTTTGATTTCCACCATTATCAAAAAATCATTTTATATAAAATTGAATAAATACTTATTATAAACTGCATGAGGAACGACCGAATATCAACGAGTGTTAAAATTGTTAAGAAAATGTCAAAAACTCAAAGGTATATATGACTTGAAAATAGACAGTGTGTTCATTCATAGCTCGAGAGCGCTCGTGAGCAGCTCGGCTCGGTCAACACTCGACTCGAGTTCGAGTTGACCAAGCTCGGCTCGAGCTCGACTCAGCTCGTTAGTGATCAAGTCAAACTCAAGCATACCCAAGTTCGGGTTCGGCTCGACTCGACTCGTTTTCACCCCTAAGTTCATATGAATTTAAAGACATGCCATTCAATTTTAAATGACGGCTTTCAACGAGACAATTCTTTCAACATGTTGTACTGTCTCAAGCTATTAATGAGTTTGTTGATCTTTGAGCATGCACATATGAATTGTCAAAGGAATTATTGGAAGTTGGCCCACTATGGGTTTGGAAATCAAAAGTTTGTTGCGCCAAGATCTGATTTTCGCTCGTCCAAAGCGGAGCTCAACCGATACCACGCCGTGAGTCTACTCATCATATCCAAGTACAAAAGTCTGCTATGAAAATCACGGAGAGAGTAACATAAATAATGTTATTCCAAGAATTCAATTACAGATTTTTCTATCACTATTACAAAACTAGTTAAGTTTTTAATTTATTTTTTATTATTTTTGTTTTTCACCACAAGTTATTTAGAATTACAACTCACATCTATTATCTAAAATTAGTAAACTGATATTTTACTATTTCTAACGAAAATTCGTTAGAACAATTTTTTAAAACGGTACCTCGAATATCAACTTTTCTCGTCAACTCCTTACTATGTTATGATCTTCGAAAGTAAAAAAGTAGTGTATTAATTCTTTAAAATAGTCAAATAAGCATTATGTATTAAAATCAAAATAAAGAAAAACATCTGAATTGCTATTCACCGCCCCTTTTTTCCTAGTCACTGCTGCCCCCCTAAAAGGCTGAAAAAAGACATTTTTGCCCTTATGATATTTAAATTAATTTAAAAGAAAAAAATAACTAAATATATAATTTCGGCACGAAATACTGAAAACTACATACACAAATAAATTCGAACGATCGATCGATATTTTCGGACTGATCGATCGATTTTAGGACCGATCGATCGATACTGTCGTAAAAATCATTCAACACGGATCGAAATAGTTTGAAAAAAGTCCCAACCGAACCAAATTTCGACCGGCGCTTGGCACGGCCAAACAACAATTTCGGCCGCCACAAGGCACGGCCGAAACATAATTTTGGATGTGACATGTGGCAGCCGAAATTATGGTTCGGCCGTGCAGCGCCGGCCGAAATTGCGTTTCGGCCGGAGCTGGTCCGGCCGAATTTATATTTTGGTCGGGACAGCTGTGGCCGAAATCTGATTTCGGCCTACTCATGCAGGGCCGAAATCTCACTTCGGCCGCCTATACAAGGGGCCGAAAATTCGTTTTGGCTGCTTAACTTTTTTTTGGTTATTGTTGTAATATTAATATTTTTGTTGTTATTATTTTGTGTTATTTTGTTGTTATTATTTTGTAATATTAATATTTTTTGTTGTAATTATTTTGTATTACTAATTTTCTTTGTTAATTGTTAACATTATTTTGTAATATTATTTTTTTTGTTATTATTTTGTAATATTAATATTTTTTGTTGTTATTATTTTGTAATATTAATATTTTTTGTTGTTATTATTTTGTGTTATTAATTTTTTTTGTTATAATTATTTTGTAATATTAATATTTTGTGTTGTTACTATTTTGTTAATATTAATATTTTTGTTGTTATTATTTTGTAATATTAATATTTTTGTTGTTATTATTTTGTATGATTAATTTTTTATTATTAATTTTTTTTGTTATAATTATTTTGTAATATTAATATTTTTTGTTGTTATTATTTTGTATTATTAATCTTTTTTGTTATTAAGTTTTTTTGTTATAATTATTTTATATTATTTTTTTGGGGCTTGTGAATGTGCCCAAATTGGAGAAAATATTAGTTGAGAGACATGTGCTTTTTTTTGGGCTTGTGAAGGCGAATTAATTGGAGGGAATTTAAAGTGAAGAGTTGTTGTCCCACATTGGAAAACAACATGGTTTTCACCCACCTTATATATAGATGTGAATTTTATTAGTTTAATTAAATAGCTAATATTATGCCACATGTAAGTCGCTCGCGTGAGTGCGCAGGGGGGTGCAAATCAGGCCGACTTGTGTGCGAGCGCGCGACCCGCGCACACGAATGCCGGGCCGAGAACAGTGGGCCTGACCAACCCGCGTTTTGCTCCGGTTTTAAACGTTTATTCCTCTCGGTATTAAAAAAAATAAAAATACGATCGAACGAAATTTCTACCGGGTTGAATTGAAATTTCGGCCGGGCCTGCGGTTTTAACTTTTATTCCTCTCGGTATTAAAAAAAATAAAACTACGATCAAACGAAATTTCGGCCGGGCCTGCGCGGGCCGAACTGAGATCGCCGGCCCGTGCGGGCCGAAAATGTCGATCGGCCAGCACACGGCCTGGCCGAAAATATCATTCGGCCCGCACACTGCATGACCGAAAATATCGATCGTTCGGTCCTAAAATTTAATCGATTTTTTTTTTTTCCGTATCGGATCGATCGTTCGAATTTATTGTGTATGTAGTTTTCAGTATTTCGTACCATAATTATATATTTAGTTAGTTTTTCTTTTTTTAATTAATTTAAATATCATAAGCGCAAAAAGTCATTTTCAAGCCCTTAGGGGGCGATAACTAGGAAAAAAGGGACGGTGAATAGCAATTCCCCAAAAACATTTTGCAAAGCTATGTAACTAGCGGAAGAATGCTCCTATATTTGGAAAACCGTGTACAGATGAAGTCCAACCGATCGTAAGTGAAAAATCAATTTTCTTTTAATTATAAACATGAATTTTGTTGTCATAATTATTCAATGGAATAGATGTTGTAATACTAAGAATTTTCGTGGTGAAAAACGAAATAATAATAAATAAAATCAAAAACTTCACTAATTTTGTAATAGTGGTATAAAGTTAATTAGTTTTGTAATTGAAATTTAAAATAATACTCTTTATGTTATTATCTCGAAAATCCTGGTATTTTTATTCGAATAATGCGTAACGAGATGATTTTCTTGCAATCTTGGATTGAAGTAGATGCAACTGTGATGCGTCCCGAAAATTCGCCCCTCGCGTTGGCTCGTAAAGGAGACCGTTAGCTCCCGTTGTCGCCGTAGAATGCCTGAAATATCAGAGAAAACACTAGAAAGGTGCCGTTTCGACGACGCCTCTCCGACGCTCAAGTCAGATAATCATCTTCTTCAGAAACGGATAAATACAGGTGCTAGGCGTAAAAGACAGTTTCAATGTTCACGTAGGCATACCTGCGAAACGACTCGGCCGTTATCTTTTATACTAACCTCGTTTCACCTCGTGTTGACCTGCTCATCACCCTAACCCAATTCTTTCGCGGACTTCTCGCAGCGACGTGGTTTTCCCCACGTTCGTCTTGCGAAGTGCGACCAGCTCGACGTGCCCACTTCGCGTCTTAAGATTAACTCGCTCGGCTCGTTCTTCGCCGCCTGCTCGGCCCGCTCTCGATTTTCTCTTCTCAAGGTCCTTCGGGTCATCTTCCCAGGCTATTTTCTCCTTTGAGTCGAATTCCTCCACGGGCTACTTCCATGTTCTCGGGCTCGTCCTCGGGGTAACCCGCTTCTCTCCCTGGTTCCCTCTCTTCCTCATCTTTATTTATCAAGTGTCGGGTTTTCTAATTGTTGAGATCATCCCCTTTTTTGAGGGAAATAACAAGTATTTAGAGTGATCAAGTTATCATCTAACCGCCCCGCTTCTCCCATTTTGGTACTCACACTCTTCGCTCATCATTCACACTTGAATTGGACTTCTTTGCCTATTCCCACCTTCTAGAACATTCGTTATCTCTAATATCTTCTTTTATGTATAACAGAGTCGTAGTTTTGCTTAGTGGGGTGCTCGAGCCAATATTCATGTCATTCAATACCAGATTGCCTCATTTAGCTCCTCTCGGGACCTCATCCTAGCGTGTGTGATTTAATCTCGAGCCTCTCGGACAGCGCTCCCTCGGGCCTTGACCGCCTCGGGTGTCTTTCCGCGGGTTGCGGCCTCGAGAGGCTTTCATGAGGGTGATGTTTCCGCGGGCATGTTTCCCGCCCCGTTTCGGTTAAACTCGAATATTTGACCGGTTAAATCCGGGGATAACATACTGCTTTTTTTTTCTTTGGTTTTTTTTTCTCATACATACAAGTTTAGCAGACGAGATTTAGTAAGCAAGTTGAATGTATTAGCACTCTAGGATTCATGATATTCATCAAATAGATCTATGGTGGAAAAGAAAAGATGGGAGCAAGTATTAATGATACCACAACAGTAAGCCATTATTGAATAAACTTTTCAGGTCTCAAGTTCTTCATATATGTTTTTTCTTTGACGCTTATTGGAGGAAATAGAAAATAAATTTTAGTTCCGTAAGTAAATTATTTTTTGATCATTAAATTCAAAACCTATTTTTAGCTTGGAATTAATACGCGTGGCGTCAAAGATGTTGGTTCGGACTATGAGGTTGTGCTTAATTAGAGGAAAAAGAATAAACTTAGTCAGAACAGCATCTTTGACGCCACGTGTACAAGTTTCGGCTTAAATTAAGGTTTCGGGGTTTAACAATACCCTAAAATTACCCAAGGAAAGCGCTGGTCCGAGACGCTCGTGCGGCAGTGCGAGGAGGCTTTCTTGGAGGAGATATACTTATGATATCTATAAGCTATAGTTTTATATCCATGAGTTTTTTCATTTAATCTACAAAATCTCTGCTAAAGCTTTTCTCGGGCTCGGGCTAGAAGCATTTACGCTCGCTAGAACGCATATTTGAAGAAGGAAGAATTACGTTTCGTGAGACTTTTTTTGGTTTCTCGCATTCTTGGTCGGATATTCATTCTCTGAGCACTTGAGTTCAGAGAATGAATAACGAACCGAGAGTGTGAGTACCATTAAAATGATCATAACGTAATTCTCACTTTTTAAAATCGGAGCTGTGAATTCTTGCATTCTTGTTATTCCATGGTTCAAGATTCAATATTTACCTTTTTTGGCCATACGAAGGAGATGGAATGGAAGCTCATTTACTTGGTTGGATTTCGATAAATTGCTATTTTGAGAGTTTTAGGTTTTGGGATTGTGGGTTAGAGTCATATTTATAATGAGAAACCCTAATTCCTAATGGTCGAACAAGATGTTGGATCGGCCCAATTATAAGCATCACTAATTCATCCATCAAGATTAGTGATCAAGATTATTGAGAAAAAATTGCATAATATCTATTATATCAAGAGTGAAAAAAAATTAATTAATAAAATAAAAAAAAATCACTAACTAACTTAATTACTATATTTAGTTTAATATTTTTAGTTATATCATACTCTAAATTTATAATACATCATTTCCGTTTTACAATACAAATTAATAATTATGATTTCTATAAAATACTTCACACTAAAATAAATTTAATAAAAAATATTTATATAAATAACACACGCATTTAAGTGTGCATAAGTTACTAGTATTAGAATATCATCCAAATGAAAGGACATAGGTTAGTTTCATGATAGATTTATTACCTATTGGAAGGGCATAATGAAAATCTTGATCATTATTGCATATCATGATGCTTCAAGAACAGGCTACTAATTTCGACCATATTATCAGAAGCAAATTTTTTCTTGTGAAACACCATTCGAATTAGAGTCTCCAACACGCTACATAGATGAGCATAAAATGAAATCTTCGTCCTTTTTTTTGGTAATTTAATTACTTTTATCTTTATTAAGTTGACTCTAATAAAATAAGCAATAATTTGTTGGTTTTAAGCCCAATGGGCCTTGGGCCCAAGTGTGGGTAATTGGCCCACTAAGAGAAGAGCTGAAACGATTTTATTAAATCGAGAAGACGTCGGTCGTCGAAACGAGAAATGGTTGAAAGATTACGAATCTACATTTCGAGACGAATCTAACGAATATTAATTTGCTCAAACCGATATCGGGTGAATGAGAAATTAATTGGTAAAGCCGGCCCAATTAAAAATAAAAAAAACGAAAAAAAAATAAAAATAATATAAAAAAAATGATGACGTGGCGGCTAATGACGTGTCACTGACATGCGGACTGACGTGGACTGACGTGGCGCTGATCTGGTACTGACTGGGCATGGTGATGTAGCTGATTGAAGGGGTATTGGGTATCAGTCCGAGAGTTTGTGACTATTCCCAGATTGACCCCTGGCCAAATGTTGTGTCTATTTGCAATGCGGCCCAGTCAAGGATGTCAAACTGAAAAGTTATGACTTTTCGCGAATTGACCCCTGCAGCTTTTCGGACAGTATAAATAGGTCCCTGGCAGAATAGAAATTCATTCAATCCACTCCCAGCACTTTAGAAAAAGTTGACAGCACGTCCCTTAGGCATAATAAGGCATAAAAAGGCAAGAAAGGCTCGAGTCTTGAGTAGATTCGCCCGATAATTTCGTTACGGTGTGCAACGTTTCGAAATTCCTGAAGTCGTTGTATCTTCGGGACGTATTGTGACAACCCGATGCACTGAAATACGAGGCAATAACGTCTTACGGAAAGCGTATACGACGTACGTACCTCGACTTCGACATAGTAAGCCGAAACTCTGTCCGAGTTTATGAGTGCCATCGACCGGACGCCCAACACCGGAACCAACATAATTAAGGGATATTATTTATGCTAGGGAAAGATGAACCAAGCTGAGTCAACTCATGATTGTCGGATTTTTTATTTAGGCTCTTAATTTTGATGTTTTTAATTTCTAGCTCGAATTCTAGTTTACGACCTTGATGATTATGGAGCGTGACATGACAATGACATCTCCAAACATGTAATATAATAAATTTATTAATAATAATTAATGATGCGCCAGCTATAGATAGACAAAGGCCTTTCTCGTCCAAATCTATTCAAATTAGATCCACAATAAACAACATTTCGCCGGTCCGATCCATTTGCGTCGTTTCTTCGTCGCGTTGACGTTGACCTTCGCCGCCGTTTGTCGATGTTCTTTCGTTTCTGCATTGCGTGATCTTGTGATAGGTTTGCTTGTTCTTCATTGGTTGAATGCTTTTTGTTGACGATCGTTTAGCTGGGATTCGAGTCTGCTGAGGTTTTCTGTTCGTCGGAACAATGGCGAGTGAGGAGCTCGCGGAGATTGAAGGACAGATATCCGATATTTTTCGAGCTCTTTCGTAAGAACCTTTTTTTTTTATGTTTTTGTTTTCGATTTTTCCCATTCGTTTAATGGGTGTGCATTGTGGTGGGATTATGATATTGAGCTTTGTCTGCGATTGATTTGTTCTATATCGATGCAAATTAATGAAATAAAGTTGATTTTTTTATTGGTTATTGATTTTCTGTTTTTTGCGTTCATCTCAAAGAAATGGATTCCAAAAACTGGAGAAAATTAAAGACTCCAATAGGCAGAACAGGCAATTGGAGGAGCTCACCGAAAAGATGCGTGAATGTAAAAGGTAACTCTGTTTGTTTCATTTGCGAATTTGCAAAGTTTCCGTGTTTTAATGAGAAGTCGGAATTTCTGGTTATGGCCGCATCCAATGGTATTCAAATGGAATTATAGCGACTTTGCAGAATAGATTGTCGGTTTATCGAATTTGTCTTTATAAAATCCTGGGTATAATTTAGAATTAGATGGCCTAGTCTTGGTGATAATGAAAGGATGATCGAATTACAACGGTTGAAACACTAATGTTGGTTTTTGGGAAGGATTGACTGATTGTTTTTTTTGTTCGAAATGTATGATAAAACCTGGAAAATTGACTCACTCCTTTATTGTCTTGAATCCTATCCAGGCTTATAAAAGAGTACGATTGTGAGATAAAGGAGTCGAGCTACAAAAATGATACGGACACAAACAAGATGCTCAATGAGAAAAGCAATCAATGGTCTGATTTCTCGTTCTTGCAACTTTTCACTTGTCCAAGTAGTAAATACTAGTAATAGTAATAACAAGCTTTTTCGATTTTCATTGTGCAGATCAAAGAGTTGAACTCCTATGTCGCCCTCAAGAAAACGTGAGTCCCTTTGAGTATTATCACCGCCAAGTGTTGATTAATGAACGATTTTAATGTGGTAATATATAACGATTTCTGATGCTATAGTTATGCAAACAATCTTGAAAACAAGCGAGTGGAACTCTTCGAGGGCCCATCCGAAGGATATGCGGAAGACAACGTTATGCTTGCTTCGGGTCAGAATTCTTCGCCCCTCGAACCGTTACGCATTTGTTCATAATTTATCTGAAACCGTTTAATTTTGCTCCAATGGATAGCAGCATCGGTGATAACATAGATAGTTATTACAAATTTTGTATGTTGATAAACGTTCTGACTTTTGGGAGCTGTAATTGTGAGATTTCAGATATGACAAATCTGCAACTCATGGATCATGGAATCACATGATGGATGAGACTGATCAAGCAATCGACAGAGCCAAAAAGGTAATAACCTATTGTCCGCGCACTCTAAAGATTCTCATTTTACTGTTATTGCAATTCTTTGTCTGTTTTTACTAGGTTGTCCATGAGACGGTTAACGTCGGAACAGAAACCGCCGCTGCTCTAAAAGCTCAGGTAATTTAATTACTTCTCGACCACAATAGCTTCTCATACATTATAGATCTCAGCCATTGATTCATCTTCGTATTACTGTAATGTACTCAGACTGAACAAATGAGCAGAATAGTCAATGAGCTTGACTCCATCCATTTCTCAATCAAGAAAGCTTCCCAGTTAGTCAAAGAGATCGGTAGGCAGGTAGGTATAAGACACTTAAATCGACAATTTTTCCTCTTCCTTTTTTTTTCGTTTTTTTTTTCTCTCTTCACTTATGATTTTTTAACTAGGTTGCTACCGACCGATGCATCATGGCCCTCCTTTTCCTCATAGTCATGGGAGTCATTGCAATCATCATAGTAAAGGTTAGAACTAAGATCGCCTATGAACTTTTTTCGTTTACAATGGTCGATAATAAGCATTTGACTTTCTTTTACGGGGGCAGATTGTGAATCCTAATAACAAAGATGTTCGGGACATACCTGGCTTGGCTCCTCCCGCGCCCGCCCGAAGGCTGTTATGGAATCGTTCTCATTGAGGTTTACTGTATTTTTAAGGGCGGATTCATTACACCGAAATATGTTGTTTTGCTGCATACCAACATTGATGATTTTATTTCTGGGAAGGGAAAAGTGTTACATATCATTCGATGTAGGCTTGTATTTTTATCACCTGGAAATATGGACATTGATCATTTTCTGTGTATTTTTATATCTGCTTTACTGCTTACATTCGTTTGAGGATTCATCTGAAAAAACTTCGAATCGCATATAGGGTTGGACCCGTTTTTTATAAGATCCTAGTACTTTTAGCACACCCTATGTATGCAAAATTATAAATTAATTATTAGTGGATGATTTTAATAAATTATATACTAAAAAGAGAATGAGGTGATTATTATGAGTTTTAAAGTTACGTTGTTTAATAATTGATATCTAAAAATAAATGATGTGTTATTATGATTTAATAGGTTTTTTATTTTTTTAATAGTAAGTTAAAGAAGAAAAAATTTGATTGGTCAATTTTGACAGACCAATTTACAATTTTTATCCACTTGACGCTTCACATAAGAATATAAACTATTTTGCTTAGTTCGTGGAACATATTTTGTATCGTATGTGATTAGGAGTTGGCACGTGCGTGAATTTGAAATCGCACGTGTGTCATATCTTTTGGCGATAGCTGAAGAGCTTTTGTTTTGTGTGGTGGCTAACTCAACTCGAAAGTCTGAACTGATCCAATTGATCCATCCATTACATATGGTGGGTGTTGACTTGGACTTTTTTCTGGGCGTAGAATCCTTCCAATAAACTTTGGGGTGGTCCCAATTCTTAAATTGGAGTTTTCGTGCAAATAATAATAATAAATGCAACCAAAAACTAAACTTAACCATTGATCTTCGATGGTCACAAGATCTTGGCACTTGATTTTGTTTTTTCGAAGAAAAAATAGAGATTAAGCTGTAAAAGTTTAGTCTGTCAATTTAAATTAATTTAAAAATTAACCTACCATTTCTTATTTCTATGTTATATAGCACACGCGTGTGCAGAAATATTAGTTCTTTTTAAACCGTAAGTTTGGTATGTCAGTTAAAATAAATTAAAATGATAATACTTAATTAAACACCAACTACATTGCATTTTATATTGCCATATTTATCATTCTATTTTTAGTAATTATTATTTAACAAATAATATAACACAAACGTATGAGTGCGGAATTTAGACTGTGGTTTTGATTCGTGAAAAAACAAAATGTTGAGCAGGAAATGGAACCGTTAACCACAATATATTGACGTCTATTTTTCAGGCGTATGAAAACCTGTAGTTACAATTTTTCGTTCTCTTTCAATTAAAACATATATATTTTCCCTTCATACACGTCGAGGAACAGACTATCAATTCGGATTAAGTGAGAAATTCTCTCCCAATATCAAATGTTTAAAATAAGAATTATAGTGAGACCTTTAACTAGAATTGTCTCAGTCCCAGCAACTTTGAGAAGACCTTGGAAACTAATCCAAATACGTTCAAAACTTAAAACGTTTGTTTTTTTTTGTTGTACCTAAGGGAGACTTTTCATAGGGTAATTAGTCTCCCTATTATTGATCACCGTCCTCCATTGTGTACAAAACCTACTCACCCATTTTTTTTTTTCTTTACAATTTTTAATTTTCGATACATAATATTTGCTTCCTTCCCTTTTTCGTACAAAGACAAATTTTTCTTCTTCGCTATTCTTGATCAGCTCTTTGTTCTCATCCACAGACTCGAACTTATATGATCACGTGATATTGTATCACATAGTCGGATATACAGCTATATATATATAGGTTGCTTGTTCTTCGACTTTCCTCTTTACTTGTTCTGCTTTTCGTATTTTATTTATGGCGGAATTGGTTGAGTTACCAAGTCGCCTCGCGATTCTTCCATTTCGGAACAAAGTCTTGTTGCCTGGTGCTATTATTCGCATCCGATGCACTTCACCGAGCAGGTTTATTTTCTGCAATTTTAAGATTTTGATTGGTTGGTTACATGTTTTTAACTGCTGTTTCAGCTTGTGTCTCAGCTAGCTTTGTAGTCTCTGATTGATTGCGAGTATTATTGTATTTTGATCTCTGATTTTGTGTTGTAGGCAGTGGGTTTTAGCCATTTTATCGTTGTTTTTTCTTTTCTGGACAGTGTGAAATTAGTGGAACAAGAGTTATGGCAGAGGGAAGAGAAAGGGCTGATTGGTATTCTCCCTGTTCGTGATGCTGCTGCTTCGGCTGAATCTTCATCTGTTGGTAGATGCATTTATTGGGTTGCGGGTTTTATGGAAAGATGTTGTAGTTAATGATTAACGATACCTGCTATTGGAATAAGAATGATATTTGTAGTTCTAGGGCTAGGAAAGTTGTTCAGATGATGATATTATATTACTTATGAGTTAGTTTTTTTTTGGGGATTATTTGACTTACAGGAGTTGGAAACAATCTGGTAGAACAGATCACGAAAAAACTAGAGGAAACATCTGATTCTAACAAGCATGATGGTGCTAAGGGGCAACACAACAAAGTTATCCACTGGCACGACAAGTACGTATTCCGTGAAGTATTTTGTTAGTATCTTTATGTTGTTCTTCTTTTTTTTTTTTAAGGCTGGTGCTTTTTCATTTCATTTCTATGCAGAGGAGTTGCTGCTCGTGCATTACATCTCTCTAGAGGAGTTGAGAAACCAAGTGGGAGGGTCACGTACATTGTTGTTCTTGAAGGATTGTGCAGATTTAATGTGCAGGAGCTGAGTACGAGGGGAACATATTATACAGCTCGGATTGCTACTCTTGAAATGACGAAACTTGGTGAACACTTTTGATACTGATTTTCTCAAGTTAACAATCCAAACAAACTAGACGTTGGCTTTAACTATCAAATTTTTGATTACGGGTCCATTTTTGTTGTTGGAACTGGCTCTTTAACTGTCAAGATGCTGATGAAGTACATCACATTTTTCAGAGATGGACCAAGTGGAACAAGATCCTGATTTTATAGCATTGTCTAGACAATTCAAGACCACGGCCATGGAGCTTATTTCTGTTCTTGAGCAGGTAGCACGTAGGTTGGATTAATTTTCAAACTATATTACAGATGCTAGTACATATGGAGTAAATTGTGATTTTCTTAAAATAATGTAACATATATGTAGTATGTTTCTCTACCTTCTCTCTCCTTGTCAACATTTGTTTTGTTAATACTGTATTAACTCATAATCTAGAAACAAAAAACGGGTGGGAAGACGAAAGTGCTTCTGGAGACGGTCCCCATTCACAAATTGGCCGATATTTTTGTTGCAAGCTTTGAGATTAGCTTTGAAGAGCAGTTATCCATGTTAGATTCTGTTGACGTGAAAGTGAGGCTTTCAAAAGCAACTGAACTGGTCGATAGGCATTTACAGGTATCTTGAATCTGTCGCGGTTATGGTTTTGCAAATTGTAAACTTAAAGTTATGCACTGATGTGTTGTTGTGACTCATGCCCGTTTCTCTTCATCCTTGTAGTCAATTCGTGTAGCTGAGAAGATAACTCAAAAAGTTGAGGGACAATTGTCAAAATCACAGAAGGAGTTTCTTTTGCGTCAGCAGGTTTGTTTCTGTATTTCAAGGATATCCCTTGGGACACATTTGTGTGAATCTAGTTTTGATGATGTGCGTGCAAGTTTGATGTTTCCAACATGTACCAGATGAGAGCTATAAAGGAAGAGCTTGGAGACAATGATGACGAAGAGGATGATGTGGCTGCTTTGGAGAGGAAGATGCAAGACGCGGGCATGCCAGCCAATATCTGGAAACATGCACAGCGAGAGTTGAGGTAACACTTTGGTGCCAAGGCTTCTGAAAATTTTATTATTAACAAACACAATGGATACTCATTCAATTGTCAAGCTGATTTCTTTCCATTTGGTAGATATGAATGGATAATAATGATATGAAGAAAAGGATGATAAGTGATACTAATAACATTTGCAACATTTCCTGCGGAACTTTTGCGGAACTTTTAATTTTAGATGCCAACTTGGTGGTTAACGACACGAATCATGACTCTGGTTTCATTATCTTATTTCTACATTATTCCTATAGGAGATTGAAGAAAATGCAGCCTCAGCAACCTGGATATAACAGTTCTCATGTTTACCTGGAACTTCTTGCTGATCTTCCCTGGCAAAATTCAGTGAAGAAAGAGAATTAGACTTAAAGGCTGCCAAGGAGCGTCTTGACATGGACCACTATGGTTTAGTAAAGGTCAAGCAGCGTATAATTGAATATCTGGCTGTTCGTAAGGTTGGCCTGTGCTATTTTGCATTTGATATGTTTGGTCCCCTGTTAACATTTTTGTTTCAAGCTGAACGTAATGTGAATGATTCAGCTCAAACCAGATGCAAGAGGCCCGGTATTGTGTTTTGTTGGTCCACCTGGTGTTGGAAAGACGTCTTTAGCATCATCATTGCTGCTGCTTTGGGCAGGAAATTTATTCGCATATCCCTAGGTGGTGTCAAAGATGAGGCTGACATTCGAGGGCACAGACGTACTTACATTGGGAGCATGCCTGGGCGTCTTATTGATGGGTTGAAGGTCAGAATTGACAACCCTCAGTTAATGCTTGCTCCGTCGAGAGCTTATCCTAAAACCTATTGGTTTTAAGCTGAGTATATTGTTACGATATATATATATTATATATATCTATATATGTTTGTGTGTGTAGGCCAACTCATCTCTGATTCCTTGAGTTATAGGATTACATATTTTGAACTTGGATAAGGTCGAGTCCTTATTTAGATTTTTTTTATGGGCCTCTAGCACATAAATCTTATAGCAAGCGATTCCATCGGTGGGTGTTGAACTGTTTATACTATGATAATCATAATTTGCCGGAGAAAGCAGCACTATAACTGTTCTAGTTCTTATGACAAGTTAATTAGCATAAATCAAGGGATTCTGTAACAGGTGTCAGTGGGTTTTTTATTATTCTCTCACTATATTCTGCTTTGTATTTTCTATTTAAATTGTAAACTTTGAAAGCTGTGAATCTCGATGAGAGTTTGAGTCATGATTTGCACCTGTTTAACCACATTTTTCGTGCCAGTTTTGTTTATGGCATTTTGTTTCTGATTTTTGCTTGTTCTATGTGTTTCTTGACCCTAGTCTTGTCTTTATCTATATAAAAGATGCATATCCTTATGAAATTGAATTGGTGGTTTTGGTTTCTAGAGAGTAGGAGTTTGCAATCCCGTTATGCTGCTCGATGAGATTGACAAGACAGGTTCTGATGTCAGAGGTGATCCAGCCTCAGCACTGCTTGAGGTCCTTGATCCAGAGCAGAACAAAACATTCAATGATCAGTATCCTTTTAGTAATAATTTGTTGGTGTTTTTAGTACAGGCCATGATAATGCGCAGTTGTCTCTCTCTCTTTTTTTTTCTGAATATGAAAAAGCATCATCTTACCATTCCTATTATTGAGGCCCACAGCAGCATTCTATGATCCATGATGATTTCACACTAATTTCTTGTCTTTATCATTGTCATTCAGTGCTGTCTCTACAGGCTTACAATTAAAGACCAACTATATGTTCCTTCTCCTGCTGAACGTTTTGCTCTCAAATCATATTTAATTGTGGTCCTTGATCGGGAATTTATAGCTACTTGAATGTGCCTTTTGACCTTTCAAAGGTCATTTTTGTGGCTACTGCAAACCGGATGCAGCCCATTCCTCCACCACTCTTGGACAGGATGGAAGTCATTGAGTTACCAGGCTACACACCCGAAGAAAAGCTTAAAATTGCTACAAGGCATTTGATTCCACGCGTTCTTGATCAACATGGTTGAACTTTGATTTCCTTCAAGTCCCCGAGGTACAAAAGTTTATCATTTTTCCAATTTATGATGGTGATTTATATGCTCTTAAAAATTCTTTCTTGGCTGGCCATATTATAGGACATGGTCAGACTTGTGATCCAAAGGTACACTAGAGAAGCTGGTGTTCGTAACTTGGAGAGAAACTTGGCTGCATTAGCCCGTGCAGCAGCTGTTAGGGTTGCCGAACAAGACCATTCTGTGCCCCTAAGCAAAGACGTGCAGAGGCTCGCCTCACCATTGCTGGAGGGTAGAATCACTAATGAAGCTGAAGTCGAAATGGAAGTATTGCCCATTGGCGATAACAATAGTGACTTATCGAATGGATTCAAGGTCTCTTCACCTTTTGTTGTGGATGAAGCTACCTTGGAGAAAGTCCTTGGAGTAAGTAATATTAAATTTTATAGAAACAAACACTCACTGAGGTTTAAGACGCAGGCTCTGTTTGATCTGCAGAATTCTGGTGAGAAAACAAATGAACAATGTCATATTTGCTTGCTCTTCATTGCGACTTTTGTTTTCTTTTTCTCACCAGAAATTGTTATCCCAAATGGAGCTCTAAATTTACGCCCTTGGTGATTTAGATTAGCCCTGAACTAATCTGTGAATTTTGCTGTACAATAAATAGCCTCCGAGATACGATGATAGAGAAACTGCTGATCGGGTGGCAACGCCGGGCATATCAGTTGGCCTTGTTTGGACAGCCTTTGGTGGGGAAGTTCAGTTCGTTGAGGCTACAGCTATGGTAGGAAAGGGCGATTTGCATCTTACTGGACAACTTGGAGACGTTATAAAGGAGTCGGCTCAAATTGCCTTAACATGGGTAATAAATCTCTGGTCTTTGCTCTGTTTACTTCTTCTCTGTGCTAAAAATGGATCATTCTTTCAAGGATATCATACTTCCGAAGATTTCTAGCCATCACAAAGTATCTGGACAAAAAAACTAGCTTTCCAAGGAAAAAAGGTTTCTTGAAGCGCATATTTTGGATCAACTTATATGCACAATTGGCGTCGCAAATTTTGAACCGAACAAACTAGCTGGCGTTATACATCGAATCGATTCCTATTTACTTCTGCATTTTGTACACGATTTACTACTCGTCACACACGATAACAAGTTAAAGCTCTTATTTTGGCTCGATTGTGAAATTCCCATTCTCTCCTCATACTCAGGTAAGAGCTAGAGCAACAGAACTCAGGCTAGCCACCGCGGAGGCGAGCAATCTCCTCGAAGGCAGAGACATCCACGTGCACTTTCCCGCTGGCGCTGTGCCTAAGGACGGGCCATCGGCGGGCGTGACACTCGTCACCTCACTGGTCTCCCTTTTCAGCCAGAGAAAGGTCAGGGCAGACACTGCAATGACAGGCGAGATGACTCTGAGGGGCTTAGTCTTGCCCGTTGGAGGAATCAAGGACAAGGCACGGCTTCCCTTTTTTTTTTTCTCTTATTTCATTCGTTAAATTTTTAAGTTTTTGCCATTGCCTTCCCATTATTCGTTAATTTTAACGTAGGTCTTAGCAGCTCATCGATATGGTATCAAGAGAGTTATTTTGCCAGAGAGGAACGTGAAGGACTTGCTTGAGGTGCCGTCAGCCGTGCTCTCGGATATCGAGTATGTTGTGGGATAATAACGTCGATGCCATTTCTTCGACTGCTGATCTTTGGCTGTTGTTTTATCATATAAGTTTCTTTGAGCAGTATAGAGACCCCAAATTTTAGGGTTTCGGCGTATAATATAGGGTTCTGGCGAGTTCAGGGGTGACATTATACAGACAATAACTTTACAAATAAGCAATTTTCGGACAATTTAGGATTCTGGCGAGTCCCTAAATTGCTTAATTTTGAAGTTATTGTCTGTATAATTCCGCCTTTCCCTAATATTAAACGAATGAAAAACTAATTAATCCGTCCCGAATATTTTCTTGGTTGTTCGATCATCTCTCTCGTATAATTCTCCTATGTTTGTGGTAGATAATCTTTGCAAAAACGCATGGAGGATGTTCTTGACCATGCTTTTGAAGGTGGCTGTCCATGGCGGCTTCAGGCCAAGCTATGAACGAACATGCTTTTTTAAGAAAGTCTAAAACTCGCTGTTTTAAATATCATCTGAATGTAACTAACTTATTACTGGTTTTGAAAAATGTGCTGAGAATGTATAATGTCATGGCACCGATGACTTCCTTGATTTGTGTTACGTTACATTCAACAGTATGTTTTACATTTTAATTAATAACATTAGTTTACTACCAACGCGATGTTTAAGTTTATAATGGGTTGTTTGTAATGGATAGTTTTCATACTTTTAATATATTTGTTTTTTAATTTATTACAATTAATTATCAAGACACGGGAGACAGTATTTGAGGACGACATTTGTATAATTATATAAGCTATGTTTAATTATTGAATATGCATTGTGTATATCTATAATAGAGAAAAGTAGGATCCGGACTGTCCTGCATTGCCATGTCATCAGTGAAGTCCCTCATTGCTTGACACATCATCAATAAGTGGAATGACCATTTTGCCCTTCTAGAATGCAATTCATATGAAAAAAGTCACATGAGGTTCATTGTCTACATCGTACCAAATTAATTAGGAGCTGAACAGATTTAATTATTTAATTGATAGGCAACTGAATAGTTTAATGTATTAGTAATTGATGTAATATGGATTAGCCTCCTCAAATCCCATGAGAACCGAGAAAGAAAGAGCTCGCAAGCAAGTGAAGAATTATTGCATCCAACATCCTCGAGAATGTAAAAAGCCATTTTTCGGTTTTCTTTTTTCATTTCTTTTCGTTTGATTTATATAAAGAAGAAAAAAATCAAAAAGATTCATGGCCTCGAGTCAAAGCAAAGCAGGCAACAGAGAGTGGCGTTGATTTGCATATCCGATTATCCTTTTTGTAACAAAGAGTGCTGTTCATTTATGAGAACTCTCCCCATGTATGTATTCATGTTGGCATGTTACGACTAGCAAAACGATATGGTAATGGTAATAGCTTGAATTTCATTGGAGATTTGTATCTTCAAACGCAGGAGATTTTGTTCTTTATTATGGTATTTTATGTGATTTTTGATACTTTTATTTAGTTCTATCGCGTGAAAAGAAAAAAAGACAGGGTTAGCTATGAAAGCGTGAATCGGGTGAGGCAAACATAAGAGCCAAGGTACCTCGCTTGATTGACGCCTGAGCTTCACATCTCCTTTGTTCTTGCAAATGGCTTCTTTGGTGGATGAGTACGAAAAGTTTCACGGTCACTTTCCTGTAGTTGTCACTGGAAAATCAATTTATTTTGATTTTTGCTAATTTAGGACCTCGGGGTTTCGCTGTCGCTGGGCCTGCCGTCGTTATCACCACGGAAGCTTCGCTCAACGAGCACGGGAAATCGGTCAAAGATCAAAGATTCGTCGTTCAGGTACTATGCTATCTCTTACCACTTCGTTTAACCATGATGTAACAAACCATTTATTATTTTTTTTCGAAACGATAGCTTGCATTAATAACAAAAGATACAGGACTAAATAGCTCAAGGTCTCACCGTACATTGTTAACCGGGAGAACAAAGGCTCAAATAGGAGCAACACACAACCCCACAAAGGGGAACAACACTCCCAAAAAGGAAGAAAACATCCCACAAGGGACAAACACCGACAGAAAACAACCCTCATCTAAAAACCGAAGATCTAAAGAACCTATAACAAAAAAGCTATTAAGCTAATTCTACGATACTCTTCACTTTCTTCGGTTCGTCGATTTTTGGATTTTGTCTTCATCGACAGAGGGCTGCAACAAGGGAGAAAAACTCCCGATCCGTGGATCGGGAGACCGAGCTCCCAACGGGAGTCCCGTGGGAGAACGTCGCGGGGTGTCAGAGGCAGAACTGGTGACGACGGCAGCGTCGACGGGGGTGGCAGCGGCGACTACCGCGGGCGCAGAAGTAGCGGCAGAGGCGATGGAGGTGGCTGCAGCGGCGGCGGACGGCAGAGGCAGCGGCAAGGTGGTAGTAGCTGTGAAGGGTGCGGAGGAAGGAACTGGCAGGAGCTATGGCAGATCTGGCGGAAAAGACGGCGGTGGCGACAGAGGAGGCGGAGGCGTAGGCGGCTGCAGTGGAAGCGAAGGCGGAGGCGACAATTTTTTTTTTATATTATGTAAACCAAAAGAAAAAAGAAACATGTAAAAGGAACCTCCCCACCTCCATCTCCACCACCTCCAATGGAGGTGGAGTAGGAGGGGGGAGAGAAGGAAAGGGGGAAAGGCGACGGGTTTCTAGGGTTTTGGGAGGAAAAAAAAATAAGAGAAGGAGGAGCTTTCTCTGTAGCTCGCAAATATTTTTTTATCAACAACCATTTATTATGTCGTAGGTTTTGGAATGTTCAGTCGTGGACTACTAGGCTCTTGCATGAAGCTGGCGGCAAAGTTGTGGCTGTGAGTGATGTACATGGAGCGATAGAACGAACAAAGCCAGCGGTTGCTATCTGATAACGGTTGAGATTCGATGGATGGGGATGAATTGCTGACCATGGATTGTGATTTGCTCATATCGTGCGCCGCTGTTTAAGGCGTGATTTGAACAGTATTTTTTAGGCGATTTTTTTCTTAACTTTTGACGAAATATTCTGTCTCGAGGCTGCTTAATGTTGTTTTCATTTTGTTCCAGGAAAATGCTAATATCTGAAGGCCAAGTTTGTGATAGAAGCTGCGAATCATCCCACGGATCCAGACGTCGTCAACGAGGTGCAAAACGAGCTTTTTACTTTTTTTTTCTCTTTTTTGGTTCATGCTTTTATGACGTCAGCGCGTGTACCGTGAATCTGCAGATTCTGTCCAAGGAAGAGTCGTTATTCTCCTCGATATATGCGTAGACTGAGGAGGAGCTATAGTTAGTTATTTTGAATGGGTTCAAGCGAGATATACGCTGTTTTATTCTATTTTACGTATTTGTTTTTATCATTGTCGAATGATCTATTGTGAAGTCCTTATTTTATGCTGCTTTCTATTTTTCCCGAGCATAACATGCTCGGGTATGTGGGACAAAGAGAGTGAACGGAATGCTGTGGAATTACAGGACGAAGGCCTTCAGTGATATCAAGAACATAAGCCACAATCACCTCGATCTTCGAATGGAAGATTTTCCCTTGACCGTGAACTGTGTGGCTTGCACTATGAAGCTTAGGAATTGTGAAAGTTAACGACCGATCAATCGCACGAGTAATAAGACCCTTAGATGGAATCAAGATTTATCCTTACGCAGATCCACCAATCTCTATTGTTTTGTTACGTGCCGATCGAGTGAGACGTTGATTACTCTCGTAACTTCCCAAAATACTATCGTGAGACAAATGGAAAAACTCTCGAGCCTGACCTTTTTTCTTGTTACGACCTATTGTGAACGTGGCGATATAAGATAGAAGAAAGAGAGAGCCGAAGTAGAAGATGAGATTTTAAGAATTATAGAGAAAGAGATCAGACTAAGACGAAGACGATTCAATATTCGGTTTCCTTGTGTTTCGACCACATTGTACGTACCTTACTTATAATAACTTAAGCAAACCAACTGCTTAGTAGAAACCACTATCTGACCCACTAACTCCACTACTTACCACATACTAGGACAATATTAAACTAACTAAGAGGACTCTTATCTACTAATTATAGGATAATAATTAGAGCACGTAACATTCCACCCCCTAAAAAACACCTTGTCCTCAAGGTGGAATTTAGGACTTCTCGCAGTAAGTGGGATCATTCCTTTTCTGGGTTGCTATTGAACCACGCCTTGCCTGAATCGTAATTTGAGGGCGCATGTCGCTGTCATCCACCACTTCATCTTCTTCATCAGTTCCGCCTTCGAGCTCAATGGCTTCAATCAAGAACAATTTCTTGCAACGGTGATTAGGTCCCCATCGTTCATCACAATTATAACATAATCGTTTTGCTCGACGTTCCGCGATCTCTGATTTTTCTAATCTCTTGATTGGTAATTGGTCCACTCCATAGTCACGTACTCTTGGTTTCGGCTTCCGTACAAACGCGCGAGTCCGATTGCCGAGGAAACAGAAATGGGTTTTTGGGCTTGCACATCCACTTTTAAATTGTCTTTTAAGCCACTGATAAAACAACTGACCTGTTGTTCCGAGGAAAGTGCCGGCACGTAATAACAAACGAGAGAATTGAGTTTGATACTCTCGCACCGAACCAGTTTGCCGCAGCTTTGTAAGTGCACCAAAAAAATCTTGGTATTGATTTGGGCCTTACGTCTGAAAAAGCTCCTCAACCAGTTGATGCCATGTGATATGGATGTCACCCTTTTCCTCTTTTACTAACTGATACCATAGTTGAGCATCCCCTTCAAAGTTCCATGACGCCAACGCAATCCGTTCTTCTTCGGGAGTTTGATTGTAGTCAAAGAATTGAGCGCGATACACCCAACTAGTTGGATCTTCAGAACCATCATATTTTGGAAAATCAAGCTTTACCACTTTTGGACGAAACCCATGCGTCATTCCAGAAGTTGTTCCCCTGTTGCCACTATGGGACTGCTTATTATGAGAGTTTTTCGCCTTCAACGCGTGTGTGAACCTCCGTCAGGATTTCTTGCCGGAAGGAATTGAACATAGAAAGCACGCTCTGTTGCATTTTTTCAAACATGGCCTAGAACTTCTGATCTTGTGCGGCCGAATTTGCTGCCATCTCTGCTCGAATTTCGTCGAACTGTAGATTACTCATGCCGGGCTCTGATACGAAGTTGTTACGTGCCGATCGAGTGTGATGTTGATTACTCTCGTAACTTCCCAAAATACTATCGTGAGACAAATGGAAAAGCTCTCGAGCCTGACCTTTGTTCTTGTTACGACCTATTGTGAACGTGGCGATATAAGATAGAAGAAAGAGAGAGCCGAAGTAGAAGATGAGATTTTAGAATTATAGAGAAAGAGATCAGACTAAGACGAAGACGATTCAATATTCTGTTTCCTTGTGTTTCGACCACATTGTACGTACCTTACTTATAATAACTTAAGCAAACCAACTACTTAATAGAAACCACTATCTGACCCACTAACTCCACTACTTACCACATACTAGGACAATATTAAACTAACTAAGAGGACTCTTATCTACTAATTATAGGATAATAATTAAAGCACGTAACATGTTTTCTATGGTTCATTTTGAGTTTTTGTTTTCTAGGTGCTCTATTTGCTATAACAATGCCAAGCACGCACTCTATGTATGGTCATCTTCCAGCGTAATTCGCCTCCTATTTTTGTCAATCATTCCCTATTTTCAGGTGTTAGATACTATTTCAGTTGGACTGGCTCTGTTAAATGCCTTTTCATCTTATCGTATGTAATAAAATCACCGCCGAATGATTTATCTGTCGTTGCGTAGGGTCACCTGCTTGATTCACTACGCAGCATAGATTAAGGAAAGAGAGAGGCTTCAAATGCACGTCGAAGTGTCCTTTTTTTGGTTTCTTACATGTCTTTGTTAAAGATTTATTTTTCATGTGGCTTCCTGCGACGAGTACATGATGAAGCGAGCTGACTGTGCTTCTCATCTTTACATGGCTCGCAAGAAAAGATTCAACTCGAACAATGCTTTGCAGGTGATGGCTTAAATTCTGTTTAGACCATGTTTTAGCTTTTACTTTCCTGCATTTAATTTAGAAGGATCTATCTTTTCATTTTTGTTTTACTATTCTCAAGGTTAGCCTTTGGAATTTTCTTTTTTATTTGAGTTCTTACCGAACAGCTTTACACTATTGTAATCGTCTTGCAAGGAAAGTAGAATGGGGTATTCACGTGCCCATATGTCAGCATTCAAGCCTCTCCTCATACCTAGGTTCCATGGTTCAACTAATATGTTTTCTATTGTGAAAGCATTCAAGCTTCTCCCCATTCTTACGTTCACCAAAGGACAATTAATATGTTTTAGCTCTCGACCTCTGAACCGAGGGGCGAGGTATGATAATGCAAGACTGTATCAACTTTTTTGGGGGCAAACCATTGTAAGACCGTTAAGTTATCTCTGTATAATTCAATAAGGCAACTGTAGATTATCTTGATGTAGATAGCGAGGAGAATATGGGTGGGTTCTTGGTGGGTGGCGGCGGAGTCTCAGGCCGCAGCGACACTACTACTGTTGGGCGTTGCCTCAACGGAATATATCAAATCATCCTCACATTTGACTCATAATCGCTATCGATATACGTAGTAGAAATAGGGGAATGTTGTGATGGTTGCATGGCAGTACGGTGTTGTTGTCCATGCGCCGCACAGAACTCTGCATACCATAAGACTACACGCTGAATTAGATGATGAATGATGCTTTGCAGGCACTTTTATTCAATTTTCTTAATAAGTTCATCGATATTGAAAATGATAAATGAGTTAATATATCAAAAAAGAATTCAAAATTGTCTTCAATGTTTATAAATCCTTACCGTATAAGGCTAGATCTAACGAAGATCAAAGTGGTAAAAGTTGACCGAATGTACTCGAAGGACCCCCCGCCCATATAAGCCTGAGTCCGCCTCTGATTTATGGATAACCCCTAACTATTAAATCCCCTTGATCAATTTATACAACGGGCATATTGCACATAAAAATCTTATGCGACGATGACATTGTCTTAAGAGGACGAAAAAGAGATAAAATAAGAAGATCGTAGTCGCGTCCTTCAAAAGGCCACGCCGTGAAATTGCGGGACTATGGCTTCGTAAGACAACAATAATGTAAGAGTACGAATTTGCACGATTGCAAATTTGCAAGACTGCTTGCCAATTAACCCCACTCCATGACATTCTATTAGATACAATTATAATTCTGTATCGTTGTCGGTAAAAGAGCTCAAGCTAGAAGAAGATTGATGGAAGTGAAGTTTGGAGAACTAGACGATAATCCCTATACAATATTAAAATAACATATTCGAAAAATTATGTAAATTTAAAGACAAGATAGTTCCCATGCATAGCACGGGGCTACATCTAGTATTATTGACCCAATTTGAGCCCAACTTTATCTTTGTGAGTTTTGTGGCTTGTGTGGGTGGGGGTTATATATTATTTTTTAAGATATTCGATAAATAAAACGGAAATCTACACATAAATACCCAATATGAAAAAAATCAGCCACTTAGGTACCTTGTCAGAACTATTTTATAGCTAGGTACCCAGTTGAATAAAATTTTTACACTTAGGTACCTAATCACCTAAGATTACGAAAATACCCTTTTCATTTCAGCTTTTTTTTTTCTCTGCAAAATCCGATCTTCAGCTCCCCGTCGACGATTTCTTCTTGCCGACCAACTCCATCTACTCGTGCCGGTGCCGGACAAGGATCGAAGACCCTATTGAACGTTGGGTTCTCGATTTTGGGGGTTGATTTTGTCAGGTAAGTTTTTCTTTTGGTTTGGGTTAGGTTAATCGATTTGGGCGTTTGTTCAAGGTTTATCCCAAATCTGGGAGATCAATGCTATCCATGAGCTCCATATAAGAGTGGAATGTTAGGATTTGATAGTTATTGAGGTTAATCCGTCGAGATTTTGGTTTTCTTTTATGTAACTGTTACGACGTACCATTTCCTATGAATATTACGTACCATTGTATGTTGTGTTACCGTACCTAAATACATTATGCGACACAGTTCGATGGACATTTATGTTATGTAGTATCTTTGTGTATTTATATTACGTACCAAGTAACATGTCTATACGTTACCAAAATGTCCAGTTATGGAGTACCAATCTAAACTATACACCGTACCATTTTAGCAGGTTGCCATATTATCTGAAAATATGGCGTCTGCAAATTCGTTTGATGGCAGGACGTTATTTGCAATGTGTGAGTATAAAAGGGAGTCTTCCTTACTATTAATCAATGAAGCAACGACGCTTATCGATATATACGTATCCCTCCAAAGAAGGTGGTCGGATATCGATTCCCGGCATGACTCAATAAAGTATCAAGTTCCGTTCCAAAGTTTGTACTCGACATTGAAAGAAATGCAGATTTTTCATGTACAGAAGCCGTACTTGTACAGAAGCCGTAACGACGTAGCGTCCGTATTTTCCATGTATTTTCTTTTTGCTTTTGGTCTCATAACCTTTTTCGGTGCTCTTTGTATGGTATTGGCTCATTCTTTTTGCCTAAATGATGCGAATAGGTCATCGTTTTGTTCAAATGTGTCAATAGGATATGGCTCATTGTTTTTGTCTAAATTTGGTACTGTAATGACTACCAGTTTGGTACAGTAAGATATGCACATTTGGTACCGTATTATATGTAAATTTGGTACTGTAATGAATGCCAGTTTGGTACAGTAATAGATGCAGTTTTGGTAACGTAATATATGTAAATTTGGTATTGTACTGACTGCTAGTTTGGTACCCTAAGCTATGCAAATTTAGCACCGTAATATATGCCAGTTTGGTACAGTAAGATATGCACATTTGGTACAGTAATATATGTAATTTTGTTACTGTAATACATGCCAGTTTGGTACCATAAGATATGCAAGTTTGGTACGGTAAGATGTGCATATTTGGTACGGTCATATATGCCAGTTTAGTACCCTACGACCTGCATGTTTGGTACCGTAACCTATGCCAGTTTGCTAATGTACATTTGGTACGTTAATATACGCCGCCTTGGTACTGTAATATAGGTAATATAGGTACTCTAAGTGTACGACATATGGTACTGTATCCTTTCAGAAGTAGGTACCGTATAAATTAA
Source organism: Craterostigma plantagineum (assembly GCA_027422505.1). Taxonomy (NCBI): domain Eukaryota; kingdom Viridiplantae; phylum Streptophyta; class Magnoliopsida; order Lamiales; family Linderniaceae; genus Craterostigma; species Craterostigma plantagineum. Next base: position 29,486 of record JAPQWV010002112.1, read on the forward strand.
AGTAAAACTTTGAATTTAAGACTTGGCTATATTCCGTCAGAAACGAAGCATTTCAGCATGTGTTGATGTGGATAGAGGATTAGACAATTTCTGACTTTTTTCAGTAATGATTGCATACTTTTCTGACGTTTTCAGTCATGAGTGGACAGATTTCTGACATTTTCTATGTCATGTTTGGACAGATTCTGACATCCGAGGTTTAAATAATAAAAGACAGCTCATCTGACATGTCAGTTGGGTTTAATAAATGTTTCATGTCATATGTAATTTTGGGTACTGCAACCGTGGCTGCGTTGGTACGCTTTAAAACAAAACGATAGGTACCCCTACAAAGATATTTAAGGTACGTTGTCCCTTATATATATGATACGTCATACTAGGGTTAGTAGTTTTCGAGGTCGATCGAATTACGTTTTCATCTCGAACCACCGTAGACCAATATATATAGTATTAACTACATTTCAGATCAAATTCGGTGCATTACGCCCCGCACGCATGAAGTAAATCTTAGAATACCATGATTCATTATAGTATAAGGATACAAGCAAGAACATCTACAACATAATTTGAATAATGTGGTGAGTGCTACATCTGCGAATTCGGTGCATTAGGCTTTCACATTTTTTTTAATTCCGATATTGTTAGGTATTGTCAAAATCACGCATGACACCGCGATTCGATTAGGAATGTATTTTTTTGATCGTATAACAAATGGTACGATATACTTTCATAATTTGGTACTGTATATATGCAATTATAGATACGATAAACCTGCACGTTATGGTACTATATAGGTAATTGTTAAGGTACCTTCTGTAAATCACAAAGTACCTTACTGTACAACAGATAAGGTACTTCATGTGCGATATATAGGTACGGTATATGTTTACGTATTGGTACGGTTAACCTGCACTTAGGGTACGCTATATGTAAGCGATATGGTACGGTAATATAAAAGACAAGGTACTCTATATCTTCTGTTTATGGTACGCCATATATCAACATAATGGTACAACAGACAAGGTACTTCATATATTATGTTTATGGTACGATATATATATACCCAGTGGTACTATTAACCTGCATATTAAAGTACTGTGTAAAAGTGCTAGTACGGTAATATCAAAGACTAGGTACTTCATATCTTCTGTTTATAGTACACCATATATGTACATAATGATACGATTAAGCTGCATATTTTGGTACTCCGTGTGTAAAAGACGTAGTACGGTAATATAGAAGACAAGGTTCTTCATATCTTCTATTTTGGTACTGTATATTTGTACCTAATGGTACGATTAAGCTGCATATTATGGTACTCTGTGTGTAAAAGAAAAGGTACGACAATATAAAAACCTATGGTACTGCTAATAGACGGACAAATTTACAGAACTACCAACAAGCGAACAATACTGAGTCATGAACAAAATCCAACAGTCTCAGAACGGTCTCATCCCAAACTCAAAAGAAGTTAACCTACATAAACAAAGTCTCCAAACGGTCTCACATCATATTCAAGTAACTTAACCAAACAGATCAAGCATACAATTGTGCTCGTCACGTAAAATGCAAGCAGTCATAGAAGTACGATACACTATAACGCTTTATCAATGCCACAATTCGAGCAAACGAATGTGACATCTTAAGCATATTTACAAAAAGTGAAACGGAGACCTTCTTATAGCTTCTTTTTTATCTGGGGTCATCCTACCCTCCAAATTACTTATGGTAGATCAAAACAGCGCAGGATGGAACCTTGAAGACGGCTCAGATCTGTTCCGCAGAGGCTTCTGCAAAAATCTACTGTCAAAAAGAAGTACCATTTTATTCACACAAGGGGTACCAATTTGCCCAAACAGAGGTTACCAAAAGAAGTGATAATGTAGTACCAAAACAAATTAATTATGTACCAAACAGAGGTTACCAAAAGCAGTTAACAAGCAGTACCATTTTATTCAAACAAGGGGTACCAATTTGCCAAAACTGAGAGTACCAATGCAGTGATTATGTAGTACCAAAATAATTGACCTCATTTGAAAAAACCAGTTCCAAGCAGTACCAATTTATTCACGCAAGGGGTACCACTTTGCCCAAACAGAGGGTACCAATGCAGTGATAATGTAGTACCAAAACAAATTGACCTCATTAGAACAAATCAAAATCAACCCATTCCAAAAAAACCCAAATCGGCAACAGTTAATTCACCCATCCGAAAATACAAGCACAAAAAACCCCTAATCGAACAACAAATCGATGTTATTCCAAAAACACGCAGCCATTGTTACGAACATTAACTGAAAATGCTTAAACCCAACTAATAATGGCAAAATCAAACTAGATGCAAGCCTATTGATGACGGAATACTGCGACGAAATGCGACGACGTACGGTATTACTGCGAATGACTTACCTACCGATTTCAGAAGGGGAAACCACGACGAACGAGTGGACAGACGACGTTGAATCTGAAGCAACAACGAACACGGCTCGATTTCTGGGATTAAATCTGCGATTTGGATTTGGGAGAGTGAGAACTTTCTTTGTTTAGGAATGAACGAACGTGAATGAGAAAAAGGTAAAAGATGTAATAAAGTTGTTTTAGCAGGGGTAAATCCGTCAGTTAGGTACCTATCAGTAAATAAAATTCAACTAGGTACCTAGATTAAAAATGGAGCTGACTAGGGACTGTCTGTCTTATTTTTATTGATGTAGGTATTTAAGTGTTGAATCCCCTAAATAAAAATAGATTTGCAATTGGTTTGCGGAATGTATATTTAATTACACACATCTTTACGACTCGAGTCTTTTGACTCCCTTTTCTTTCTCTCTCTTGTAGAATATATATACACACACACGAGGTTATTATCTCTCCCATCTTCAGTTAACTCACTTCTTTCTTCCCTTTCGCATGATCGCCAAACCCTAAACCTATTCACTCTCGCGGACTCCATCTTCTCACGATCTCGAATCTGAATTGTTGTTCGATTCTATCGGCATGGATTCGCAAACGAACAGCCTCTACGAGACGGCGTCGCAGCCCGACAGTAACAACGACGCCTACACTTTCCTCGAATTCAACACCCAAGGCGAAGAAGACGGCGATTTCGATTACCCTCAATTTCAAGAGCTTTCGCAGCCATCAACGCGAGATCGTCGCCTTCGTCGTCTTCTTGGCCACCACCTCCACCCAATACTTCTGCGGATATGAATCATTCGGAACCCTCGTCGTCCAGTAACAGGCAGCCACGTGGCAAGGACACGAGCACTAGCGGGGTTGTCGAAGCATTGGCCTCTGGGATGAGTGGGTTGAATTTCGAAGATACTGCTGGCGATGATGAGGGTTTTGAATACGGGAAGGGAGATTTTACTGAGCATGCGTGTAGGTACTGTGGGGTCACAAACCCCGCCTGCGTAGCAAGGTGTAACGTGCCGAGCTGTAGGAAATGGTTTTGCAACTCGAGGGGAACACTTCTGGGTCCCATATCGTCAATCATCTTGTAAGCTGTGAATTTGTGTTGCCTCTTACGAATAAATTGATGTCGTTGTGGTTCATGATCTGAATAGAAATAAATTCGAATGACTGGTGGCTATTCTTGGAAATGTATTTATAGTGTGATTAAGGAAGTCGATTTGTGCGTGATCGGGTTGTTTTGTTCTTAAGGGAAACTGATGTTTTAGTGTAGGTATTTTGGCCTTATGTTGCTTTCACTTTGGTATTGGGCTCAGTTTATGTGTAAACCAAGGATTATTTATCAAATCAAGATCCCTTTATCTCTTTAAGATATTCTTTGTTTTCTTTGCTAAGTATGATGGTCCCACCTGGACATGTTCAGGTCGTAAAGTGCAAGTTGGACATTGTCCATAAAGGAGGAATGCAGCATGTTTCATTCCTTAGTTAACCATTTCCAGATATAAGATATTGGCAAGATATCGATTCTGTAAGATGATTAGTGAATAGTGTTTTAATGATACCCCTGATTATGTTGATTTTACTTACTAGTGTGATCATCCAGAATGAGCTGTAGCATGTCATGCTGCATTCCTATTCATGGAATTTGTTTCTTTTATTCTCTTTCTTGAAATGGTAGAAGTAGCCTTTTGTTTTGGTAGAAATTGGGCTATTGTTTCGGGCTGGGATGTTCCACTCCCCATGGACTTAATAACATTTGATCATGTAGGTGAGAGCAAAGCACAAAGAAGTTTGTCTCCACAAAGACAGTCCCCTTGGAGAAACAATTCTCGAATGCTATAATTGTGGTTGTCGAAATGTCTTCCTTCTTGGGTTCATATCTGCAAAAACAGAAAGTGTTGTTGTTCTGCTCTGTAGAGAACCATGTCTTAGTTCTAGTGAGATGAAAGACTTGAATTGGGACTTGAGTCAGTGGTGCCCGCTTATTGATGATAGGTGTTTCTTGCAATGGCTATTAAAGGTTAGTACACATTTGGAAGGCCAATTTCTGCCCTTTCATATACTTCCGTTCCTGTTCCTGTTGCAGATTTCTTGATGATTTGATATCGGAATATAGGTCCCATCGGAGCAGGAGCAGTTAAGGGCACGGCACATTAGTGCACAACAGATAAACAAAATAGAAGAGCTTTGGAAGACAAATCCTGATGCAACCTTGGAAGACCTTGAAAAGCCTGGCGTTGATGATGAACCTCAATCTGTATCGTTGAAGTATGAAGATGCTTATCAGGTGCTGTGCTGGAAATCTAATTATTGAAGTTTACTTCTGCATTGATGTCACGTCTTTGTTTGTTTGCTGATTTGTTTCCAACATGATATCCCCAGTATCAAAATGTTTTTGCACCGCTCATTAAGCTTGAAGCCGATTATGATAAGGTATGCTATTTATTCAGGTTTTTAGCTTTTATCTTACCTCGTCTGTAATTTTTAAGTTTGAATATGCTCTTTCTCATGGATTTTTTTATTTCTTATATCAATTTTGAGTTTTCATAAGAATTGGAAAATGCAAGGTTGGGTCATCATTTTTCATTTCTATTGTGCTATAAACTGTCTATATCTTCTTGGTTACATTGTAGATGATGAAAGAATCTCAAAGCAAAGACAATATCACGATCCGCTGGGATATTGGCCTTAACAAAAAGCGCATTGCATATTTTGTGTTTCCAAAGGTAACAATACATGCTAACTCATGTATTGGATATGCATACACTAGCTGGAAATTATTTCACGATGAATGCTTGTAACATGTAGGAAGACAACGAGTTGCGCCTTGTACCTGGTGATGAACTAAGGCTTCGTTATCATGGAGATACTATTCATCCAACTTGGCAGTCTGTGGGTCACGTGGTACGGCTTACTCCTCATTATTTGTACTTGTTATGATGTTCGTGAAAACATGGTTGCTGGTGTCTTGTTTGTATGCGTCATAATACTCATGCGACGTTAGACGTAATATCTCCAGCATTGATAGACCCATGCCCCATAGGAAAGGACCATTAGTACATGATAGAGTGACAAGTGAGGAATTGCATTATATGGCAGTTCCTGCCACGTGGGATGCAACTATTTGTATTCCAGTAATTTGAAGACAGGTCTCCTAGTCATATAGAATCGCTAATAATTCACGGCCCAACCCTAGTTTCAGCTAATTGTTTTATAGATAAGAAGTTTGCCAGTCGCATAATAGTCACTTGAAATCATATTTATGCATTTCGTGGAAGTTCTTATGCTGATTACATATGACTCTTCTATGGAAACTGCTGTTTTGCATCTGTCATGCTTTCCCTTCCTTTTCTAGTGTGTTCAAGGGCATTACTTATCACTTACCACATTTCACTCCCATATTGTTTTGCATTTTTAAATCGTCAGTGTCACTTGAATGACTATTTTGAGAAATGGTGATAGAGGTTTTTGTTTCTAGATAAAAATGACTGCACAAGAGGAGGTTGCTCTTGAACTTGGTGCTGCTCAGGTATCTCTGATATCCCATATATGATTATTCTCAATGAAATAGGGAAGATCTAATTCCCATTGTTGTAACAGGGCGCTCCTGTTGACTTGAATCTTGGTTTTAGTGTTGACTTTGTGTGGAAGAGCACAAGTTTTGACCGGATGCAGAATGCAATGAAGACTTTTGCTGTTGAGGAAACAAGTGTCAGTGGGTTAGTGATTCTCTTATGACTTCCCATGTTCACATCTGTGCCGACCCTGTTTTAGATATGTTGTGCATTCTCCGAGTCGAACTCTGTAGCAGAATATTTCTCTTGTTGACATTATATTATTTATGTAGCCTGTCATAAAATTAACAGCCCTAAACAATCTTTCTTGTGCGGAAGGAAGGTCGATTGCTTTTTTTTTTAAGGGGGAAAAAGATGATTATCTTTAGTATTGCATCGAAATGGGTCTAAGCTCTCCTAATTGTCTCTAGTCAAAATTACATAGTAGTTTGATATATTGTCCGTTTAATTTGATTTGTTTAATTGAAAATCACCTTGGGAAGAGTAATGTTCATACAATCTCCTTTGGGTTTGTCAAGTAGTAATGGTAGTCAAGAACTGTTTTTTTGAGCACGTCTTTGCTATTCTGATCCTGAAGGTTTATCCGAGTTTCTATGTCTGGTGCAGGTATATCTATCATCATCTGCTTGGCCATGACGTTGAGATGCAGATGATTCGAAATTCTTTGCCTCGCCGTTTTGGTGCGCCGGGTCTTCCTGAACTTAATGCATCTCAAGTAATATGACTTACCCCCTCAGTTTATATCTTTCATTATTTATTTATGGTTGGCCATCAGTTTGAAATAAGTTTTGCATTTGAACTTTGGAGTCTTAAATGCAATGAATGTAATTTTGGGTCCATCACTGAGGTCAGGAAGTGCATATGTTTCCTTGATGTCACTATTAAGTTGGTATTCTCTTTGTGCGACGAGCTGATGAAGTGACCGTCTCTTTTACATTTTGGTTCAGAAACAGAAAGTTGTTCTATTACTGGTTCGGTTTATTTGTGACTGCGCTTAGATTTGGCTTCTGTATTTCCAGTTTTCTGTTTGTAGTTCTTGCTCTTATCTTGGCATTTCATATCTTTCAGGTGTTTGCTGTCAAGAGTGTTCTTCAAAAACCTTTAAGTCTCATTCAAGGTCCCCGGGAACTGGTAAAACTGTCACATCTGCTGCAATTGTCTATCACATGGCAAAACAAGACCAGGGGCAGGTAAATCTTTTCTGCATTCTGATGAATTTTCTAATTCACTTACCTGGACTTTTATTCTATCTGACGGCTCATTATTTGATCTCTATGCAGGTTCTGGTTTGTGCTCCAAGCAATGTGGCTGTTGATCAGCTTGCTGAAAAAATTAGCGCAACTGGGTTAAAGGTCTAATTTTACCACTTCTTCTACAAAACAGTGTTATGTGTTTAGTTGCATGTATCAGTGTTAGTTCCATTGCAAAAGGAAGGGTAGAAATGTAACGTCAACATAAAGTTTTTATTTCTTGACGAAAACACTGAAAACAGGTTGAATGACCAAAATGCTCGCGTTGTGCAAATTTAGGCATCAAAACGACACATTTGACAAGTTTGGCACAAATATTAACTCGGTGACAGTATAGGCACTAGGTTCACCATCCAACCTTGAACTGATTAGGTATATGATATAATAAGATAGCACGTCCAATGCTGGCTCAACAGGAAAAGTAATGAAGTTACTTTATGATGTTGTGTACCGGTTGCTCATGGTATTTGTCTGGATTTATAATTTAGCTAGCTGGTTGCATTACGACATGCCTCTAATCTGTCAGAAAAAATAAAAATTGAGATGAATATTATAAAGTTGCCTTTCGCCTCCATTGAATGTGAAGGTTGTCAGAATCTGTGCCAAGTCAAGAGAAGCTGTTAGTTCTCCTGTTGAGCATTTAACCTTGCACTACCAGGTTTGTGTATCTTTAGTTTTTTATTCGCTCTAATTTCTATTGTATTTATAGATGCTATTTTGTACACATTGAGTTACTTTATGAGCTGTTGTTTTGTTTATTCCCTATACCAATTTCACAGGTCAGGCATCTTGACACGTCTGAAAATAGTGAACTTCATAAGTTGCAGCAGCTGAAGGATGAACAAGGTTAGGTTTTTACGTCCATTTCCTTACCCGTTCTTCGTTTTGAGTCGATTTTGTTGCTCTGGTAATGATGTATAAATATTTGTCACCCTTTCTTCTGCTACTTTACGCTGCTGTGCATATGAAAGGAGGATCACATTTGTCTGGAATATCCTGATATACGCTTGTTGCTCCATATTTTTCTGATTCGAACCAATTTTATTGTTCTAATACTGGTTGTGTGATTGTTTTTGACACCTTTACTTGTGCTACTTTACGCTTTCGTGCGTATAGGGAAAGTGTTTTTTTTTAATCTCCTAATAGATATGTATCACATTACTTGAGTTTTGAGTGCTTACGGCTGATTTTCCTACTTTTTTCCCAGGGGAACTGTCAAGCAGTGATGAGAAAAAATATAAATCTCTCAAGCGAGCAACTGAAAGAGAGATAACCCAGAGTGCAGATGTTATATGCTGTACATGTGTAGGGGCCGGAGACCCTCGTTTGCAAAATTTCAGGTTCCGCCAGGTAAAGCTTTTCTGCTCGGTCATGTTTTTACACTGTTTCTCAAATTTGGTTCTGATTCACTTTGAATGAAAATTTTCAGGTCCTTATTGACGAGTCTACCCAAGCAACTGAACCTGAATGCCTGATTCCTTTGGTGCTTGGTGCAAAGCAGGTATTCACGAAAGTAGTGCCACTTATGGTTATGGTATATGGGTTGTAAATTTTATGTATTTGTTTTTGCAGGTTATACTTGTTGGAGACCATTGCCAACTTGGTCCGGTCATCATGTGCAAGAAAGCTGCACGAGCTGGTCTTGCTCAATCTCTATTCGAACGGCTTGTGATTCTGGGAGTTAAACCGATCAGATTGCAGGTAATTTTGTTGATGGATGTATTTTGGCTGTTTTGCCTCTAAAGAGAGAGATACAAATGTTTGCTTTTGGCAAGCATTGAACATGACTAGTATTTAGATAATAGATTGTCTATCTCTAAATAGGTGCGTTTAGGATCTGGTAATGGTGAAAAACGGGTGAGACAAGTTTTCTGATGAAAATGACATGATTTACTAGATATGTGATTTAGCTTATACATCAGTGAGAACTTGGCTACACTTGTAAATTGTCCACTTCCTAGTGCTCGTAAGCATATTTGCAGCTTTGACGTGTATTGATGATGCTCATTATGCAGTAATATGTTTGTTATATCAAGTTTCTGATTGATCATGTTTCAGATTTATTGAATTATTCTGCAAATATATTTTTATCCAACGTATCTTCTATCTTGATCTTTTGCAAATTATATCTGCAATCGTTCAGGTTCAATACAGGATGCACCCCTCCCTGTCAGAGTTTCCGTCAAATAGCTTTTATGAAGGGACTCTTCAAAATGGTGTGACAATAAATGAAAGACAGTCACCTGGTATCGATTTCCCTTGGCCTGTGCCCAATCGTCCGATGTTTTTCTACGTGCAGGTATACTGTTGAGTCAGCCTGCTTAGAATGGCCTGACATTATTTTTTTGTATGTTTCATAGTTCATGTGGTGTTGGTGGTGGGTGTTTAATGCAGTAAAATATATCATGTTGTTTCACATGGTAGCCCTTTCAACTTATGATCACAATTGGTTGGCCACAATTGATCACAGCACTTAATGTGGAAGTGGAACTTTGATAATTTGGATTCTCATCTACTATTAGACTTAGACATACATCCTTGATTTTGGAATAGATTTGCAAATGTTTACTTTCAGAAAGATACGTTAAAACCCTTGTAAACCTTTCTAAATAGATGGGACAAGAAGAAATTAGTGCTAGTGGAACATCCTATTTGAATAGGACGGAGGCTGCCAATGTTGAGAAAATTGTCACAACATTTCTCAAGAGTGGTGTTGTGCCTAACCAGGTAGAGTTTTTCTATGTTGTCCATTTGAAAGCTTTTGTTGTGGAACTTAAATTTATGAAATATATTACAGATTGGTGTTATAACACCTTATGAAGGCCAGCGAGCATACATTGTGAATCATATGTCTCGAAATGGTTCACTGCGACAGCAGTTATACAAGGAAATTGAGGCAAGAAGTGACGTCTATTAGAAATAATCTTGTACATACCCCCTTAAAATGGAAGGTAACACAATGTCCTGTTCTCAGGTAGCGAGTGTCGATTCATTTCAAGGAAGGGAAAAAGACTATATAATTTTGTCATGTGTGAGAAGTAATGAACATCAGGTGGGTTTTTTTCTTTTTTTTTTTCAAAATTTCCTTCATTTCATATGTGGATTTTAACTATAGGAAAATCCATTTTTCTCAATATATGTTGCTGCTGCTTGTCTGCTGTAATTTGGATTTCCATTTGACAAATTGGTAGGAATAATGTTTTAAAGTTGCAAGTGTGCTACACTACATGAGATTGTTTCTCACGTAACTTGTGTTTGACAGTGAAAACTATGCTACATTGTTTTCAGTAGAACACTGGAAATTCCCAAATGATGGAGCACCGTTGATTAAGATTCTGTGTACATTAATGATTCCTATCATTATAGCTCTTTTTCTGCAGGTATTGGTTTTCTCAATGATCCACGGCGGCTCAATGTTGCACTCACACGTGCTCGCTATGGAATTGTTATCTTGGGTAATCCTAAAGTTCTAAGCAAGCAGCCCTTGTGGAATAGCTTGTTGACACATTACAAGGTATTTGAATTGTGTTACTTTACTTTTCTCATTTAGCCCCAACTTCCACGATCAAGTCCCTTTGATTGATGTTGGTGCGGATTCCTTTGTTTCACCAGGAGCATGATTGCTTGGTTGAAGGGCCTCTGAATAACTTAAAGCAAAGTATGGTTCAATTTCAAAAGCCCAAAAAGGTATTATTTATTGTTCACTGTATAATCTGTGAATCGTGTTTATTTTTCGTTTCATTTGTACTTTTTTCTCTCAAATGTTTTATTTTCATGTAATTGTGTTACAGATATACAATGATAGCAGACTTTACTATGGCGGTGGACAAGGAATGATTGCCAGTGATGCTTTTGCATCTGTTGCCTCGAGCTCAAATACTGACAGGAGGGGTCCTCGTTCTAGGGGTGTGTCCTACTTTTGATTAATATATCAGCTCACAATTCCTTGATTGATGAGCACAGTTTTGGAAATTTATGGCATCTAAAATGTTAGCTTTAGATTTGAGAAGTGATGGAAAAACATGTGATTTGCAATTGATACAGGTTCATACTTTTCACCTGGACCGCCCAATGGTGCTCACAAACCTGGAGCCCACCCTAGTGGTTATGCAATGCCACGGGTTCCAATGGCTCCTTACCATGGAGGACCACCTTCTCAGCCTTATGCTATTCCCTCTCGTGGTGGTGTTGGTGCCATTCCTCAAGGACCCGAACCTGGGAACCGCGGTTTTGGGGCGGGTAGGGGTGGTTCTGGTGCTTCTATTGGGAGTCATCTTCCACATCCTCAGGGATTGCAACAACCTATTGGAACTGGTGCTTCGAACTTCAATTATCAGTCCTTGGAAAATGTCAGTAGCCAGTCGTATATTGCTGGGGGTCCGCTGTCTCAACCTGGATATGCTTCCAATGTTAGTTTCTCGTCCTAGATGTACTTTCCCCAATTATTGGACTCATTTTTTCATTTTCGTGAAATTGTGGCCCTTGACTAGGTAGCTGACATACTTAAGGGTTTAGCGTGGCAAGTTTAGTGCTTTATCTAGCACAAAAAAACGTTGACTGATTGATGAACTAAGGACAATACTTATGTATGTTACCTTAATGCAGGATTTCTTGGGCGAAGATTTCAAAAGTCAAGGATCACATGCCCCATATAACATTGCGGATTTTCCGGCTCAGGTATTCTAACTTGATATAAGTAGAAAGCTTATGCTTTTACGAGCCAGATTTAGTGTTTTGTGTTTCTCTTTACCATTGGTTATCATCTGATGGTGATTATTTACTGAAAAAATGTTCAGGCATCTCAGAGTGGGTATGCTGTTGACTATGTTACTCCAGGAACTCCAGGATCCCAAGGCGGATTTCCCTGGAGTTTTGTGAACCAGAGTTCTCAACCTGGATATGCTCATTTCGCCACAGGAAATGATTTTATGTCTCAGGTTCGAGCGAAAACTTGTATTTACTTTTTTGGGTATGGTTATTCGAGTGTTGAGCCTAAGTTGGCATTCTCATTTTGGCATCTGATGTTTCAGATGTTAGTTTTCTGAGTATGTCGTGAACAGTTCAGAGCCATACAGCTCTATGGCTTTGAAGTGCAGATACTACCTTTCGTCTTATGTCACTGGTTTTTCAGACAGTACTGTGTCCATCCAATATATGGCGGGAATTTGATATTTGAAAGCACTGTCAATTACTTGCTGATAACATAGGCAAATTTGTGTGCCTAGAATAAAATAATCTTCTGCACGTCTCTATTCGATCTCGTTGTTTTGTAGTATGAATTAGTAACGCACTTGTGCATTTCCAGGAGTACATGGCCCATGGTTCACAAGGACTCTTTACTCAGGCTCCATACAATGAGCAATCTCAAGATGATGCTTCTCAGAACCACTTCAACGCCAACTCTCAGAATCCATTTCAGTCCCAGGCTTTTCGCCATGCTTATCAGTAGCAGTAACAACTAGCAAAACTTTCAGAACAACTAGCAAACTTTCAGAACACATTGGTTGTTCGACTGAGGTATCTAAGCACATTTTCCAATTAGATAAATTATCCTATCTATTTATCTATGTCCCACCGCTTGTATTTTGAACAGAGTTGCCGAACCCACACTCACTCACAGCTCACTATCGCAGCAGAACTCTCAGCGAGCACAACAACCAACGCTCCCAAAAGCAGAATCGACACAACAGTGAGTGTGCTCCATCTCTGCCGATTGGTCGAGAATTTGCATCGTGTCGTACTTACAAGGGCATGAGACGCCATTTTATCGTATATGGATTGTTAAATGCTGATCTTTCTGGTAAGTAGATGTTGAGGAAGTTATTTTACAGCACCATATATATATATATATATATATATATATATATTGAGACTCAAGAGTGATATAATATATTGATTTTCTGATGACGGTTTGCATAGGTAATTTTCATTATTTATGGAAGTTGGCAACAGTTTAAAAAAAAAAACCTCTAGTAAAGGCGTAGATTGCGGCATAGAGATGGTTGTGAAGGTGCCTATACTTGGGTCTTTCTAACATTATAGCCTTGATATGGTACTTATATAGGTATTATGGCTCAAATATGCCGCCAATGCAACCATATTTGGGCCGTAACGCCCTTACAAATTGAGTTTTGGGCTTTGAGAAACATTCTGCATCCTCGTCCGCCAACGAAAGAAAGTAGGTAGAATTCCATTTTGCTGATGGTTCCATTCGAATCGCTTCGAGCTTTTTATTACAAGTATTCCCCGACGATTTCCATATTCTTCCTTCAAGAGACGCCACCATCACAGTAACATCATCAAGGTATTACGGCGGTCTCCTTGTGGTATGTCCAAATGCTCGTGAAAATCCATCCCTAAAAAACGTCGAATCCATTTTTGCTCAAAATGCCATTGGGAAGCGTTGTAGTAATTAATCACTGTCAAAATTATTTAATTATTTCCTGTTTTTGTTCCATAATTTAAGGCATTAGTGTTGCTGAAATTAGGGAGTAATGTTAGCTGATTTTTTCCATATTTTAGGGAATGATTTATTCCATATTTTAGGGAAGGAGTGTTGGTGTAAACTATTATATATTGTACCTTCAATAGAATAGAAATGTAATTTTCACAAATCATCATTTTCAAGTCGGTGTCAGAGCACTCAAGGAGAAAACTCCACCGATATATTTTTACCTCTGCATAATTTCTTTTCAGCACCCTCTTTTTTTAAGCCAAAACCATGTCTGAAATTTCCAGCGTTGATCAGCCACAACCCCCGAGAAACACGCATAAAACAATTTCTGACTCACATCTCGTCCAAATTACAACCATCAAGTGAACGGCGACAACTTCCTAAGATGGTCCCAGTCAGTACGGATGTATATCCGAGGCCGAGGAAAGATGAGTTACTTAACGGATGACGAGAAGGCTCCATCGGAAAAGGATCCAATCCAATGTATGATACATGGGATGCTGAAAATTCTATTGTAATGACACGGCTAGTAAATTCCATGGAAGAAGAGATCGGCGTTAATTATATGTGCTTCCCTACGGCGCATGAGTTATGGGCGAACGTAAATCAGATGTACTCTAATTTAGAAAATCAGTCCCAGATCTATGAGTTGACTCTCTAACTTGGTGGATTGGTACGAGGCGAAGAAACAATTGCCAAGTACTTCGACTCCTTGAAGAGACTGTGGCAAGACCTAGATCTCTTCGATGCGTATGGCTGGAAGAATCCTGAAGATGGACAATACCACAAGAAAACTGTGGAAGATAGTCGTATCTTCAAGTATTTAGCTGGTCTCAATGTGGAGTTTGACGAGGTGAGGGGAGAATCATCGGCAGAAGATCGTTGTCATCCCTAGGAGAGGTGTTTGCTGAAGTTAGAAGAGAGGAAAGACGCCGGAATGTTATGCTCGGCAAGAAAGGACCTGCTACTACAGCTGTGGAGGGCTCTGCCTTGATCATGACAGCAAGATATGAACCTGTGCAAGCTATGAGTTCGACAGCCCCAAACATGTGCAAAAGTGTTGCCAACGGAAGAAAATTAGAGGAGAAACCAAGTGTATGGTGCGACCACTGCAATAAGCCGCGCCACACTCGAGAAAACTGCTGCAAAATCCACTGTAAACCTACAAATTTTAAGGGCAGTATGTGGGAGAAAACCAGTCGCGCCCTTCCCTCTGCAAATGAAGCTGAGACTGCTGCTAATAAGGCTGAGCAAAAAATATCCGAGAACTGGACTCCGATCCGATATTCGGTTTTCAAACCCGAAAATCCGGATATCCAGTTTTAAAAACCGAATCGGATATCCGATCCGATTTATTTTAAAATATACGGGATGGATACGGATAGTGGTTTGTCTAAAATCTGGATATCCGATATCAGGTTTTATATAAAAAAAAAATAAATAAGAAAATAGCCCAAAATGAAAAATGAAGGTCAAAAAGGAAAAAAAAATCCTATAGAAATATTTATATTTATTATTTTATTACATAATTTGAATCATGAATACATATTGTGTGAATTACTATGTGTATAAATTTTTATATGAAAAAAAATTTTTTATTTTGATAAGAAATAAAAAAATGATTTTGAACAGAATATATTTTGAATCATGAATTCACATATTGTGTTAACTACTATGTGTAGTAATTTTATATAAAAAACATATATTTTTTATTTTGATAAGAAATAAAAAAATGATTTTGTAAAGAAAATATGAAAAATTATACTATAAAAAAATAAATTTAAAAATCGGATGCGGATATCCGATTTAAATATCCGAATAAAGCGGATATCCGATTTTGATATACGATTAAAACCGGACCGGATACGGATATCATTTTTATATCCGAAAATCCGGATATCCGAATTTCGGATATCCGAAATTCCGGATATCCGGTTTTGCTCACCCTACTGCTACATCACAACGAGCAGCTGCAACAACTTCTTGCACTGTGAAATCAGGTTCCTCTTCTAGTTCTCCAAAGTTTTCGTGGCACACACAGGTAACGAAATAAATGCTTTTTCTTGTGGTTTCGGAATTGCTGCTCCCTGGATAATTGACTCCGGAGCATCTGATCATATGACCAACTGCCTTGACCTATTGAAACACTACTCACCGTACTTTGAAAATAAAAAAGTTAAAATTGCAGATGGAAGTTTTTCACCCATTGTTGGAAAAGGTTTGGTCACAATTTTGAGAAGAATAGACCTGGATGGATCTGTTCTTTACGTAGCCAAACTTACCTGCAACCTTTTGTCAGTTAGCAAGTTATCCAAAGACTCTAACTGTCGTGTGATTTTCTGTGACTCTCACTGTATTTTTCAGGAACGGAAGCTCGGGGATGACGATTTTGGCAGTGCTAGAATGGTAGTGGGCTTACTACTTTGAGAATATTCCACCTGATTATAAAGTTGTCAAGGGCTTAGTAGTATCAATTCTCTTCTTCGTGATCAAATAATGGTCTGGCATCTCCGGTTAGGCCATCCTAGTTTTTTTTTTCATATATGAAATTTTATTTCCTACTTATTTAAAAAGTGAATGTTTTTATTTCCAATGTGAATCTTGTGTCTAGCTAAAAGTCGACGTAACTTATGTTCAAAAACCCTATTCGGAGTCAAACCTTTTTACCTATTTCATAGTGATGTGTGCGCGGTCCCTCAAAGGTAACTACTTCTTCAGGAAAAAATGGTTTGTAACTTTTACAGATGATCATACTCGACTTTGCTGGGCTTTTTGATGAAAGAAAAAAACGAGGTTGGTAAAATATTTAAAGATTTTTTTAATCTAATTGAAAATCAATTTCGTAAAACTTATGTTCAAAAACCTATTCGGAATCAAAGCCTTTTTACCTATTTCATAGTGATGTGTATCCCTAACAGGTAACTACTTCTTCAGGAAAAAATGGTTTGTAACTTTACGGATGATCATACTCGACTTTGCTGGGCTTTTTTGGTGAAAGAAAAAAACGAGTTTGGTAAATATTTAAAGATTTTTTCATCTAATTGAAAATCAATTTCAAACAAAAATAAGCATTTTAAGAACTGATAATGGTACAGAATATTTCAACCAATATATGGAAGTTTTTTTAAAAGAAAAAGGCGTGCTACAGCAATCAACATGTCCTGACACCCCCGAACAAAATGGGATTTCAGAAAGGAAAAATAAACACTTACTTGAAGTTGCTAGAGCTATCATGTTTTTACATGAATATTCCGAAATATTGTGAGGCGACGCGATTTTAACTGCAGCATATTTGATAAACAGGACGCCCACTCGAGTCTTAAAACATATTACCACAGTAGAATGTTTGAAAAAATATTTTCCAACATCTCGTATCAATTCAGATTTACCGCTTAAAATATTTGGTTGCATCGCATATGTGGATATATCGAAAAGGTCCAAGTCAAAATTAGACTCTAGGGCATAGAAGTGCGTTTATTTGGGCTATGTCGCAAATCGCAAAGGCTATAAATTTTTTAATCCCATCACTAAACGTATTTTCATAACAGTGGACGCCACTTTCATGGAAAACAAAACCATACTTTAAAAAATAATTAATTCATGGGGAGAGCTTACATGAATCAATTTTTTGGGAATATCTGAACCTCTTCCAACTGTTATTCAACCTCTCGAATTTAAAAACAAGGATCTTGAACCAGAAGTCATTGACCATGAAATTGGTTTGTCGGAAGAGGAAATACTACGGATGAAAAAAACCGAAATATCCTTGACCTCAGATTATTCTAGACGGAATGTTCAAAAAACAGGAGGAGATGAACTAACCATTCCAGTACAAGCTCAATCCGAACTCCAGGGCAATGGAACTGTAGATACTTCAGCTACCTTTTCTCCTCCTACTCTATTCCTCTATCTATTGTCTGTAGTCTTGAAAATTCAACCCTACAAAAAAAGTGATATTGATCTCCCTATTGCCTTATGGAAAGGTACTAGAACCTGCGCCAAATATCCCATAGCTAGATATATAACCTATGATCATCTATCCGAAACGCAGAGTACTAATATTTCGAAACATGATGTGCCTAGAAACATTCAGGAAGCACTAGCAGACCGGGATTGGAGATTAGCAGTGTTTGAAGAAATGAATCCCTGTTGCAAAAATTAACTCAATTCGAGTACTACTGTCACTTGCAGTCAATCTTGATTAGCCCCTATACCAGCTAGATGTCAAAAATGCCTTCCTCAATGGAGATCTAGATGAAGAAGTGTTTATGAGTATTCCTCGAGGTTTTGAACAAAGTCCAATACTGGAAAAGTGTGCAGACTAAATAAGGCCTTATATGGCCTTAAGCAGTCTCCAAGGGCGTGGTTCGAACGTTTTACAATGTCATGAAGCGACTTGGCTATATCCAAAGTCATCCGATCACACCATGTTCTACAAACACGCAAGGAAGGTAAAATAGCTGTGTTGATTGTATCTGTTGATGACATCATCTTGACAGGGAGTGATGATAAGAAACTCGCAGAACTTAAAGAGAAGCTGGGAAAGAACTTGAAGTCAAAGACTGGGAGTGTGAAATACTTACTTGGAATGGAGTTTGCGAGATCCAAGGAAGGTATATTTGTGAATCAACGCAAGTATGTCCTTGATTTATTATGGGAAACAGGTATGCTAGGATGTAAGCCGGTTGAGTCACCCATGGAGCCTAACGTCAAGCTGCAAATAGCAAAGGAAAAATCTGTAAAGGAGGTTGACCGCTATCAGAGGCTAGTTGGGAAATTGATATGTTTATCCCATACTCGACCCGATATAGCATTCCCGGTAAGCGTTGTTAGTCAGTTCATGCACTCACCAGGTCTTGAACACTTCGAAAGCAGTCTACCGGATCTTGAGATATCTTAAGGGCACTCCCGGGAAAGGTCTTCTATTTAGTCGTAAGGGACATATGCAAGTTGAAGCTTATACTGATGCAGACTCGGCTGGAAATCAACTGATATAAGGTCTACTTCAGGATATTGCTCTTTGTAGGAGGTAATGTAGTCACATGGCGCGGCAAGAAGCAGAATGTGGTAACTCGAAGCAGCGCGGAGGCTGAGTTCAGATCCCTAGCACAAGGAATTTGTGAAGTTTTTGTGGATCAAAGATATTACTGGTGTTGAAGATTTCAGTATCAGGGCCAATAAAAATGCATTGTGATAACAAGCAGCAATCTCAATTGCTCAATCCAGTACTTCACGATCGCACAAAGCATGTGGAGGTTGACAAGCACTTCATCAAAGAAGAAATAGACAACGACGTTATTTGTGTGAACTATATTCCTACGAAGAAGCAAGTAGCCGACATACTAACAAAGGGACTAGACAAAAAAACAGTTTGAATGGTTTGTATGCAAGCTGGGAATGAAAGATATCTTTAAACCAGCTTGAGGGGGAGTGTCAAAATATTATTTTATTATGTCCTGTTTTTGTTCCATAAATTAAGGTAGTGTTGCTGAAATTAGGGAGTAATGTTAGCTGATTTTATTCCATATTTTAGGGAATGATTTATTCCATATTTTAGGGAAGGAGTGTTGGTGTAAAACTATTATATATTGTACCCTCAATAGAATAGAATTCTCTCAAATCATCATTTTCAAGTATCACACTAAATGATAGATAGATTTGATGCATATTATAGATACCAGTTTTTATTGCAGCACGGTTAGAAGCTCCTCAATAAGATGCTGGGCGGGATCACCTTCGGGAAACTGTCCACAAAAAATTGAGGACTTGAGAAAACAACCTCTTGATTAGGGGTGGGCATTCGGTACGTACCGAACCGAAGTTTCGGATTAACGAATCGAATTTTTTGAATTTTTTAAACCGAATACCGAACAGAATTTCTCGGTTCCGTATTCGGTTATACCGAATTTTAATTCGGTAATTCGGTTAACCGAACGGATAACCAAAATATTTAAAAAAATAAAAAAACAATTTTTTTTTTGGTACGAAACAAATCATTACCACCGAGCAAATTGTACAAAACTGTTCATCCTTACATTAAAACGAAATCAGTCATTCTCAGCTGAATTCAGCATAATAGTGCGACGAAGTATAGGTTCAACCGAAGTGGTGATCCGTGTTTGAGAACAACTAGCTAATCTGACCCGAACCATGCTCGCTATCCTTCTGAAAACATCTTTAGCATCCTGTTTATTGCCTCCATGAACTCGGACATTTCTCTCAGCCCAAATATGATATACCACAGCAGCAATCCAAACAATCAAAATCTTCTCTTGCAAGCGCTTCTTCTTTCCCACTTGAATCATCCATCGTCTCCAACTATTAAAACTGGTGTGGGGCCAACACTCAACCTCCAACCAGCTCGCAATTGACTGTACTAACTCCTACTAAACATACACTCAAAGAACAAATGGTTCATCGATTCCTCCTCTAACTCGCAGAGAGCACAAAAAGGCTGCTCTACATGAATCCCCCAAGCCAAGAGCCGATCTTTGTGAGCAACCTTCGCTGAGCCAACAACCATAGTATGAAACTATGTTTTGGTATGTTATAGTGGTTCCATACAGCCTGGCTCATGTGGTTTTAGGAGCACCCGCAATGAGCCAGTTGTACCCTTTTCCAAGAGAGTATACCCAGTCGCGGTTGTAGACCATAAATTCCCAACATATCCAGCTCGAAAGATCTCTTTAGTCTTATGAATCTTCCTCCAGTGCCAACTACAATCCATAGGAGGAGAAGGATCCCAAAAGGAGCTATCCTTCATATACAATTTTTGTAGCCATTTAACCCAAAGGACATCCTCTTTGGTGGCCAGATGCCAAAATCTGTTTACCTATACTGGCAGTATTCCACATTGCACAATTTTTTATGCCCAATCCACCTCTACTCTTAGGTAGGCAAACTTGCTCCCATTTCACTAAAGCGACTGAACTGCTATCCTCTCCTCCCCCCCCCCCAAAGGAAGTTCTTGCAGATTCGATCCACCTCTTTTATCACACTCTAGGCAGTATGAATATGTCCCCCAATAGCTGTACATAGAGGTAATAACAGCATAATAAGTGAGCACCTTCCCGCATAAGACAGGGTGCGTGCTGTCCAGCTTTTGATCCTTGCTACAATCCTGTCCACAAGCAGTTGGCAGTCGAGTTTACTCCACTTGAAGGTGACAATGGAACCCCCAAATACTTCATAGGGAATGTGCCTAGACTGAAACTGTGGTCGTTTCAGTGTGAAGCCCCCAACTCCTGTGATACCCCAGCTAAATACAGACTGATGTTGCTGGCATTGGCTGTCAATCCTGAAACTGCTGAAAAAATGGTTCAAGGCTTGCTTCACAGCCTGAACTGAGCCTTTGGTAAAGATTAGGAGATCATCAGCAAAGCAGAGATTTACCAACCTCAGCTTCTTACACATAGGATGAAATCTGAACTGGTCTGCTTGAGCAGCCAACTGCAGTCTCTACTTAAGTACTCCATAACCAGCACAAACAAGAAGGGAGGAGATAGGATCCCCCTGCCTGAGCCCTCTCTTCCCATTAATTCTTCCTTCAGTGCACCCATTCAATGAGATGGCAAAACTAGCAGTGGACACACATTGCATGATCCAGCCGCAGAATTTAGGAAGAAAACTGTAATTTCTGAAGGAGAGACTCTAAGAAAGCCCAACTGACAGATCATAAGCCTTTCCTTAGATCAATCTTCATTACACATCTAGCAGAGGCATTCCTTCTCTTATAGTGTCTGATCAATTCTTGGCTTACCAAAGATATTATGAATAATAGAACGGTCGTTGATGAAAGCACTCTGATTCTCATGTACAAGCTTGGGGAGTACCTCAGTGAGCTCCTACACAACATTTTGGAGATACATTATATGGGATATTGCAACAAGCAATTGGCCTAAAGTCAAGGACTGTGGTAGGTGCTGCTGCTTTGGTACATAGCTAGGGTTGTGTGGTGATCTGCTTCAGCAAGAAACCATTCTGAAAAAAATCCAGCACTCCAGCAGTCACCTCCTCTCCCACAAATAGACCAGGATTGCTTGAAAAATCCACAGCTTGAATTGCTTGAGTGTGGAGGAGCAATTCAATCGTCTTAGGCCTTTTACTGGGATGAGTGAAAAAAAACAAAAATTAGGTTAACCGAATTTTAACATATAAATATATTAATATTTTTAAATTTTAAAACCTATTAAATATATTAAATATATTATTTTTGTTTAATTTTATCAAATTTAATATATTTTTTAACAATAAATATAAATTCGAAAATTCGGTTCGGTTCGGTATACCGAACTGGTATATCCGTACCGACCGAATTACGAATTTTTTTTTAAAAAACCGAATACCAAACCGAATTTTCGGTACGGGGTTCGTACCGAATTTCGGTATTCGGTCGTTCGGCAGTTCACCGAAACTGGGCCACCATACTCTTGATTATCAAAGTACTGATACAATCGTTGATACTTGAAGCGAAAAAAGAAAAGATCTTACAATCGAGGAACAAACACAAGAGAACGGATTGGAGTAGCATGCCGTTACCGTTCGAAGTACAAAAATATTACGGAGTGAAAACTCATATCAACAAACCACAGTGGAAAGCAAGCAGCTCTAGACAGGTTATTCTAAAGCTTTAATAATACAGAATTCAAGTGCCTAATATAAAACAAAAACAAAACATTTATTTATATTTGTCTGTGTAATCGTCATATGTGATTCCGAACACATAATCGTCCAACGGAAACATATAAAAAGAAGCCGAAACCAAATAAAAAGAAACCCTTAACGCGCGAAATGATCTCGACTAAATATAATCTTTAACACAAACTTAGCTGGTCATACTGATACATCCGTCCTTCAAGCCTGCAAAAAAAAAAAACAACAATAAAAGTAAATCAGCGCATCAATTCAAAAACGGAAAAGTTGTTTCCATCTACTACCTCGTCAAAATTGGAACACCAGTCCCTTGCGTTTTGGAACATCCTTACCACGGGCTCGGACCACTCCTGTCCACATTCCACGTCTTAGGATACCACGGAAACTGCCACATCAAGAAGCATCTCTCGGGATGAGGCATCAACGCCAGGTGTCTCCCGTCGGGGAACAAAGAGCCGCCACCCCAAAGGAGATCCATTCACGTTAAAAGGGTACGTCTCAGTTACTTCCCCATCGTCATCGCAGTACCTTACAGGGGCCAAATTAGACGTAATAACTTCATCAAAAACTTCACCATCTGGGAAATAAGCTTCCCCTCTCCATGAGCTGCCCAAACACCCAAAGTACTGCCCTCCATGCCTTTGAGCATCAGAGCAGGCGACTCCTCTATCCTCACGCTGGTGAATCTGCACTCGAATCTCCCAGATTCATTGTGTACGAACCTGGGCTGCGACGGGTCGCCCGTGACCCGGCCCGCCCCGGGGCCGGGACCCACCCCAAAAGGGCCATGAGCTGGCACCCATTGCACACTCCCAGGCTGAAAGTGTCGGGTCGGTCGTAGAATTCTTGGAATTGGTTCAATAATGGCTTGTTGAACCTTATCGAGGCAGCCCAACCCTTTGCAGAGTCTAGAACATCTGCGTAGCTGAATCCTCCGACAAAGGCAATGCCTCGGAATTGATGTAATGAGATAGATCCGTTTAATAGGTCAGACATTGTGATGTCCCAAGGCTCGAAGCCTGAGGCATAGAAAGCAGCTGACATCTCTCTATCGCCATTGCTTCCTTCCTCGCGAATTACAGCAACCTTAGGTTTGGAAGTTGACTTCAAGTATCTCAGATCTGTGTATGTTGGGGCGAAAGAGAGCTTCCATGAGGGTTCGTGGTCTATTCTTCAGACCTTGCTTTTCAAGCTCCACGCAAGAAGCAAGTCTTTGGAATTTCTCGAGCTCAAAGCTTGTTTCTTCCCATAGGTCTCTCAGTACAGTAGTTTCCTCTGTAAATGAGTGGTGCCGCCGATCGTAAGCTCGATCACTGGTGAGGCTGTGACCTCACCGATGATTTCTGCTGATACTCCACGGTCTGAGAGCATTGTCATCACCTTGTCTTTATCCTTTCTACAAACTTCGAGGATCAGACCAAGCTCCTCAGCAAACAGCGTATGAAAAAACACTCGAATTCCCAGGTGATGCTAAGTTAAATCGAATGCCACAATTCCCACAAATGCCATCTCAAGGGCACATACCAACAACCCTCCATCACTGAGATCATGCCCAGCCGAAATACGTTCTTCCTCGATCAGTTCTTGCACGGTGTTAAAAACTAGTTTGAGGTAAGGGACATCTTCGAGATCAGGACACTCGTCCCCAACTTGATCAAAAACTTGGGCCAGCGCAGACCCGCCAAGCCGCCTCTTTCCCTTAGCAAGGTCAATGTGAAGGGAGTAGACCGTCATTACCGAGTTTAAGGTCTGGCGTCACGGTCTTAGTAATGTCAGGACAAGTCACATAAGTACTGATCACTAAATTCCCAGGAGCTTTGACAACTTCGTCAGATGCATGAGCTGCCATGGAGAGACTATCTTTTCCACCATCAATAGCAATTCCAAGCTCGATCATGGCTTCTGAGAGAGCTATTGCAGCATCGTACATGTCAGCTCCTTCACCATCGAGCTTAGCAGCATACATCCCATTGCCACTGGCTTTCACGTCAGAAAGTGAAGTCACTCGAGCCCATATGAGATTAGTTAGAGCTTCACCAACAGCTAATCGAGCCATAGCTTTTGGGTCCAAGAGACCTTTCATGGGCTGTTCACCAATCGAACACGCACCGCCCGTGATGTCTGTGTAAGTCTGAGCAATCACAGCAACGTCAGAGAGAGTGATCTGCAGAGGTCCCACTGTTTGCTGCTGGGCTACAAGACCCGTAACACAGCGATCCACCTTTGTTGTAAGAAAAACGCTTAGAAGCAACCGATGGTAGTCTCAGAACCCTTTCAGGGATTCCATTACAGTTATCCCAGGAGCAATATCAAACGGCTCCTTAGGACTGACAACACGGTGGAATTCGAAAGTCTTTTGAGGCATGTCACCTAGAACCTTTTCAAGCTCGAGATCAACAGCAGGCAATGGTGGCGACACACCACTCGATTTGGATTTCTCTATAGCCAAACCATCCACCAAGACAATCTTCCCTTCACCGCTAATCGTCCCAATAACAGCCATCGAAACTCTCTCTCTCTTGCAAATGGATCGGAGTAACTCGTGGCTTTCGGGCTTGACCAAGATTGCATCTTGCTCTTGGTACTCTGCCCCCCAAATCTCCAAGACAGACATTGTGTAGTCGCCCACCACAACTGCCCTAATATCAATTGTCGCACCTTCGGATATAAATATTTCCTTAACAACGTTACAGTTTCACCAGCACCTTGATCATGGATGCTGATGATAGGATTTTTCAGCCATTTCAACACAAGCACGAACAACTCGGTACAGTTTCTGAGCCATTTCCGCATCTCCACGCTGAACGGCATTAAAGTCCAGCTCAGCATCGTTTTGGCCACTGACCATGCTCGACGCAGCACCACCGCCCATGCCTATACGATAAGCAGGCCCACCAATTTTCACAACCAGCATCCCAAGCTCAGGTTCCCCTTTTGTTATATGGGTATGATCGATCTGTCCTATGCCTCCACTAAACATAATGGGTTTCAACCATTCTCGTCTTTCACCATTGGGAAGCCTCATTCCAAAAGTTCTAGTGTATCCCTGAATCAAGGGCTCCCCGAATTTGTTCCCATAGTCCGATGCACATTACTAGCATCAATGAGGATTCGAAGTGGAGAAGCCAAGTTTGGGGGATATGTAAAAGAGGGATCTTCCCAAGGAGCATATGAGCCTTCGATATTGAGATTCCCCACACAATAACCAGCCGTGGATGCAACCAACAAACGACCCTCGACTGTGGCATGAGTATCCCTAATCCTGCCTCCAGCACCAGTTTCAGCTCCAGGGTATGGAGCCACAGCACATGGAAAGTGTGAGTCTCGGCAGTAAATAGTATATCAAGATCATGGGCACTTATGTCCAACGGACATGTCAAATCCTGGTTTAACGGGTCTTAGATGACTCACAAGAAAACCTTTGATGGCGCTGGAGTATCCTTGAACCCAATAACTGAATTGTTAGGATTCGCTCGTAATGTGCTTTTAACAATTTGCATGAGAGTTCTATCCATGGGCTGACCATCTATAACAATCTTGCCGGTGAAGAACCAGTGTCTACTGTGTTCACTGTTAGACTGAGCAATGTCGAATAACTCTACATTTGTGGGATTTTTTTGATGTCTTCCATGAAGAGTTTGGTATAGTACTGCAAATCTTGCTCGTCAAATGCTAAACCCATTTCCTCATTTATTTGCTCTAATGCTTTTCTACCTCTCTCCATCACTGGTATGAAGCGAACTTCCTCAGGGTGCAAACTAGTCTCAAAAGATGTAAGCTTATGAGTGTAAACACACTCGGTCATTCGATCATGTACTAGGGCAGCAAATTCAGTAATTTGATCCTCTGACAATGAACTTCCAGGAGTCAGATACAAAAGGTATCGCCTTGACCTCTCCAACCTACGATCTCGTCTAAACCGCATGCTCGACAGATTGAGACAGCATTTGTGGACCACGCAGTGGTGAAGGATAACCTTGGACCTACTTCTATCACGACAATGTTTTGTTCTTTTTCTTTCTCAAGAAAACTTAACGTCCCGAGATTCTCAGGTTCGTAAGTTTCTCCCAATATCCACTTCAGTTCAGAGAGCTTTTCTCGGAAAGAACACCATCAACCCCAATGTTAAAGCACTGCTCTGTCTTCAGCCCAATTATTTGATTTGAGACTTTCGTTCGTCTGAACTGATTGAGAAGCTCGGCTGCTGCACTTTTTGGAAGCAGAGGAAGACGATAAAAATGAATCACCTTGTCTGCAACATTCGGGAGAGAATGCGTTGATTCCCTGTTTACTGAAACCACCGCTTTGACCTCAACTGCCCTAAGTTTAATCCCCCTCCCCGTGAAATCCTGGCCGCCGCCGACGAGGTTTGGACAGTGCCCCAAGTAGGCGTTTCGTTTGCTTAATAGAATGCCGAGGCAAAGCTAATTTTTGCCTATGAGAACCCTGCAACGATAGCAAATATATCCATCCATAAATCTCTGCATATGAGCATACGCAAATGATAAAATTAACAATGACAAGAGGAGAGTAGAACGTACTGCAAAAACTCAGCTGCCGAAACCTCTAAAGAAACTCCCATACTGAAAAGAGAAAAGAACTTCACTCTTCACCAATTTCGCCGGAAGACTGTTCGACGGACGATGATGAAAGGCATCGGAAATTCAGACACTAATAAACTCATTTATTACAAGCCGAATTTATCAAGACCTAAATTCACGGCCCAAATTGGCTCGTGAAGGCCCATATCTGGGCCCAAAGTAACCTAATTCTACAAGCCCAACTATGGTTTTAAGGGTCTATATTTGGGCTCAGTGTAACTTACTAAAAGCCCAATCCTACGCTGTCTATGGGCCGAAGACCATAAAGCAAACCCTACGCTGAAAATGGGCCTAGGCCCAAAAATAAAACTCCTAAGCTTAATATGGGCGAAGGCCCACAAGTGAAAATACGATGTGGAAATGGGCTAAGGCCCACAACTCAAAAATTCGACGCGGTATATGGGCTAAAGGCCCAATCTTAAAACACGATGCAGAGTGGGCCAAAGGCCCACTGTCCTAAAATATGATGCGATATGGGCCTAAAGCCCACAACACAAAAAATACGATACGGTTTATGGGCCTAAAGCCGCAACCCAAAAATCGTACGCTGAATATGGGCCATTGGGCCAAATAATGATCTGTTTACCAAATCACCGTTTATGAAAGGCAATATGTTGGCCCAAAATGGTTAAAAGGCCTACAGGTGTTAGATTGTGGCGGTGATGGTGATGAAATGTTTGATAACCCAATAAGAAATTAAAGCTCAACTAAAAAAAAAGTATGAGAAGAGTTTCTCTTTTCCCCCACTTACAAAAGAAAAAAAAACAAACCAATTTTTCATGTCTTTTTCTCCCCTTCTCCTCTTGCCTAAAAGAAGTCTGTCTACAACAAGCTACAAAATTCAGATTTCACCTTTGGTCAAGCTTTGAGCTTCACTTGCCAACGAAACTGGTAGATTTCCATTTTGCGGATGTTCCATTCGAATCGCTTCGAGCTTCATTACAGGTATTTCCCCGACGATTTCCATATTCTTCCTTCAAGAGACACCACCATCACAGTAACATCATCATGGTATTTACGGCGGTCTCCTTGTGGTATGTCCAAAAGCTCGTGAAAATCCATCCCTAAAAATGCCGAATCCATAATTGCTCAAATTGCCATTTGAGAGGCATGAGGTAATTACTACACTAAATGATAGATACATAGATTGATACATATAATAGATACAGCAGAGAATAAAAGCTTACCAGCTTTTCTTGCAGCACGGTTTTAGAAGCTCCTCAATAAGATGCTGGGCGGGATCACCTTCGGGAAACTTGTCCATAAAATTGAGGACTTGAGAAACAACCTCTTGATTATCAAAAGTACTGATACAATCCATCTGACGAGAGACCAAGAACTGATCTCGGGGACTTAGTCTGTGGTGGCGAAGAGAAGGAGAAGAAGATATGTACGGCACATTTCCAATGTAGTCGTTACGGAACACACCGAACAAGGCATCGTTCATTTACGCTGTGGAGATATGATGTGTGAACTCAAACCATGAGAGAACAAATAATGTTATCCCTAAATGTTTATGTAAATCTTATATAGACGGTATCAACTAGAAGGATGTGCCCGAGCTAATACCACGGAAAAACAAAGTTACAGTATACTCAAAACTGGTTAGTTTGTTGCACAGACCTGTTTGAGAAATCCAGCGCCAAATGCACGAGTGACTTTTAGACGACCTTGACCCTGTCATTACGATGCAATTACTGTCATCTGGGTGCTCGTTCTTGATTCTAGTGATTTCCTGAAAACCAAAAACGTGTATATAAACTGCCTACTCTGGCCGCATTTGCTCAAAGGTATGGAAACTTGGTGAAGAAAAAGTTTGTAGCTAAAAAGTTATAGGACCATAATGAAACAACAAGCTTCAACCAAATTCTTACTCTTACTATGTGATACGTCACTTCTCCCAGACCAACTAACCAAACATAGTACAAGATGCTCTCTTATTATGTCGAAAGTCCTGATTTTCCTCTTACATAATGGGCTAGCTGGAAATGGCAAGCGGGATCCAAATGCAACACATTGATGTTTGAATCCAATTATGAACCACCAATCAGCAAGTTCAGATACAACATACCGACAAGTTGCACATCATGACATCAGATACCAACAAAAATTAGCTACCAATATCCATCTACATACTGAGTAATGACGTCAACATGGAACACAAAAAGTTGGGCTAGAGAAATAATACCTCTTCGATGCTCGTGCTATGGTCAGTAGACAACTGCAAAGCATTCAATGATGTAAGCCCACGCGTACGAGCTTCATAAACCCCATTACTGAAGCCTTCGTTGGTATCAATGCGATCTTCCATAACAATTCCCTCACTGTTAGATCTACCATGCGCACACGTTCGAGCTTCTGCGCTAGAGCTAACCTCTTCAGTTGCTCACACTGTGCAACAAGGCTCGACTATCCCCAAGATTCATCACAATAAACGTCTTCGTCTCTCATCAACACGACGAGCAAGCACGAGCCCATCAACGCAAGCTCAGCGTATTGGTCGAGAAGGCTATCAGTCATCTCAAGATAACCCCTCTCGGTTGCTTGTAGCGCTCTAGCCATCGCATTTAGGACTGACTCATGATCTACCGATCCCTCTTTTCTCTTCTTAGCATTTGTTGTACTGACAATAACATTACAATCATTGTGTTCTCTATCTTCTTGTAAATTACCATTCATTAAGTCCATTGTCTGTTTTTCGTTTCCCCTCGAGCCAAAATTTCCAAGGAAAGGATGTGCTAGGCTCTTTATCCTTATTGTTCCTACTCAAGAGTCCCTGTTTTAGCTTTGAGAGTAGAAGAGACCTACTCGTATGGGAACCTGCATTGTTTACATTTAATGCGTCATTGACGGAGAACGCAAATCTATCAGAGCCAGATAAGTCGAGCCCATCTTCTGTTTTCGTCCTCGACTAAGTATTCCCACAATCTCCGCCTCTTAACCTCAGTCTGGTCCACCCCAGCAATGGCTCTGTTAGCTTGTTCTTGAGTTATCTCACCTTCTCTAGCTGAACCAACGTCTTCAGCCATATCCTTTTGGTTCTCTGATGATTCAACACAACCACCACAATTGCTCTCCGTATCCCAAAACAAGCCCTCCAATTCACGATACATGGCCTTATACAGATGGCTCATCAAGAACTCGGGTGCATCAGGACCATTGAACCCATCATATATTCCCACGAAAAGCCAGCCCAATTCTTCTGATACGAACACGTGCACCCTATCTTTCCAGCCTTACCCAACGCCCATTGCACGTTACTTTCACACTCCAAAACCTTGTTTTCTTCGATAACACCGCCTTCATCTAAAGTCCTGATTTCCCTTTTACCGCCTCCACCGATAAAGCTCCTCACAGGCACAACTGAGAAATTCCTATATAACGCCTTTTTAATTCCAGAGAGGCTCTTCTTCCTCCTCTTCTTTTTCATGTACATACCCCCTAAAGGAGCTGAGAATGGCACGCTACCATCACTAGCATTATTATTCTCACTAATACTTATCAAAGGACCCGACATTGCGCCACGTTCTATAGGTCCCGACATAAAGAATGCCCTCTCCAGTGGGCCCGAGGGACCCTCACTGCCACGTGGCAGTCTCTGCAAGGGCAAAGCAGTGAAAGATGCAGTACTCTCAAACCCATCCAACGTCACATTTGCACTATTACCCCTATAGGGACCTCCCACGAAACCCTTAACACCACTATTTCCAATACCAGCATTAGCGTTGCTACCATCGTCAAGTATATCCTGAAATTGGGGAACTGTAATAGGCGTGGAGGTGTTGGCGCCCACATAGGAGCCGGAGATGGCTCGGAACCCAGTCTCGGGCGGATTGTGGCTGGGCTTCGCCGGATTATCAAACCTCAGCGACTGGTTCGGCGATAGGTCGAAGCGGTCGGACTGAACCGGCGATACGAAACGAGCCGAAGATCGGACGTAGCAAAAAGAGTGACCTAACGTCTCGTCGTTCGAGGTAGCGACAATTAACGTTTCCGGCTCGGACCCGGCGGGTCGGGCTCCGAACTGGTCCGAACCTGCAGCGACGCTCGGGTTGAAGCAGGGGAATGCTTGGGAAAAACCTGCACCATTTACACGCACATCCCCACCACCATTCGCCCCACTACTTAGAAAATTCGAATATCGAGAAGTATCGGCAAATTTGAAATTTGAAATCAGCCGAAGATTCCGTAATGGAAATTAGCTGTGAGACGAAGAGTGCGAAAAATCTCAATGTCTCCTCAATGAATCCTTTGGACCAAAAATGGAGATTTTCAATTGGATTTGGTGGCGGAAGTAGGTGTTTTTTCCTCTGTTTTTTCTAGAGAGAGAAAGCGACGAACTCAGAGAGAGAGAGAGAGAGGTCACTGAGTTTAGTCATCTGTTTTGTATTCGATCGAGTAGGGACGAAAATGTAAATATGTATATTACAATATGCCCCAGATTATAGGACTTTGTTCTTTTGTGGTCAAATTTAACTTTCGCGAAATTTGTAAAAACGAGGTAAACAGAGGGTTTGTGATGTTGAAGAAAGCTAAAAGTAGGGATACCTTTGTGATGTTTGGAAATTACAGGGGCTGTATGGTTATCTCAAAACTAATAGGTTGATATTGTAATAAACGGGGCGATTACCGTATTTATACCCACTAATTAATGAACTGGCGTTGACTGTAAATAGAACTCTGTTTATCAAAAAATAATGCGTTATGCATATATAATATAATATATGATTATTACAATGATGATGATGCATATAGCAAGAAACCAATTATAGAAAAACATTGATTTGCCTTTACGATTTTGAATTTTTTTTGTGATTCAAATCCGACAATGTATTTTCTAAAAGAGGAAAAAAGAAAAAGAAAAAAGCTCTTTAAATGTCGAGAAATCAAATTCAAAATGATGTCGAAACATAATGGCGAACCATTGCGCTAATCTTCTAATTTACCTCAGGTTTTTCGAGATTTAAAATAAATAAAATGCATTTGTTAAAAAAAATTTAAAATAAACTTGCATAACAGATCATCCAGGAAAAATAATCAATTTGTTTTTATAATAACAATAAACACAGAAATCGAGTGTCCATCGTTCGGAAGTGGAAGACAATTTTAAATTACTTTATTTTTTGGTGTTTTATGGGCAAGTTTTAATGCCAACTTATGTAATAACTTCAAACTGGAAAATAAATGGAAATAGGGACGTCTCGAGCATTAACATTATCGAAAATAGATTTTTATACCTCGTAATCAAGACCGTGGAGCACCTTGTCTATGATGTCCTCATGATCCATAGGTTTTCCCATAGCAGCCAAAGGATTCGTGCACTTTTCGATGGCTTGGATGTACTCATGAATCGATTGATTGGTACGAGTAATTCTGGGGCTGCGCTTTATTTGTTTGAAATGAGCGCGAGACGTACTAGCAGACGTGGATGAAATATCCCATGCTTTCTTGGCAGTGCCACTATGAGAGACAAGAGGTACAAGATCTTGAGGGAGAGATCCGACGAGAGCACCAAAAACAAATGATCTTGGCAAAACCAAGTCGATGTAGCAGGGTTTGGGACAGTATTATTACCTTCAGTGAGGAATTTTGGAGGATAAGGAAAAGAGCCATCAATATGTTTCCACATATCAAACCAAGCAATGTTGCTTCTATCTATTCGAGGCTATGTAATTGGTGGGTATTAATTTGATGCTTTCTACAATTGAAGAATAGTGAGTGGTCTATTAGGCTCATTGACATTAGGAATGGTGGACTGCTCATTTTCCATGGTAGGAGAAGAAGAGAAAAATTAATATACGAACTTTCAATAGCTCTATACCATGTAAGGAATTATGAGAAGTTATTTTTATATTAGCATATCCAGCCTTATAAATAGGCAAATACAACAAAGAATCAAAACAAACGTTACAAGAAATTATATGCAATAATAAAAAATAATATGCAATTATGTAAGAGATGATTTTGTGGAAGAGTTATGGAGAATGATTCTCTCGTAACTGATTGTCCTCATTGATATCAGTTGATTTGTAACTGATATCTTCAAAATCCTCCACATCCACTGAAGCACAAGGAAGTAAAAGTGCGGTTCCTCATCCTCCGTAACAGCTGGGAAGAAAACCCAGAAAAAAAAAGAAAAAAATTAAAACACAAACATGAACCTAACATTAGGAAGCTAAAGAGAATCGAAGAAAAATGCGTCCCCATCCTCCATTTGGAGGAGGGGAGAAAGGGACTTTTTTTTTGAAGAACGGCACTAGAGAGAAGGCAGATAAAAGGTGGAGATAAGTTAGTGTTAATTTTATTTTACTAGCTTCTTTAGCTTATGGACTTACAAGTTAATAACTTTTCGTTATGGATAACAATCATCTAGACATTTATGTTCAAGATAAAAC
This sequence comes from Craterostigma plantagineum, assembly GCA_027422505.1. Classification (NCBI taxonomy): domain Eukaryota; kingdom Viridiplantae; phylum Streptophyta; class Magnoliopsida; order Lamiales; family Linderniaceae; genus Craterostigma; species Craterostigma plantagineum. The sequence goes on from JAPQWV010002112.1 coordinate 62,822, forward strand.
AATTGAAAGTGAACCATAAATTGAGACACCTATAAATGCTACAACGGAGCTTTATCCATCATAACCCACTGAACTTATTTTTTATCTTCTATAAAACATGTTTTAGCAGATACTGTTGATATTCCAAACAAGTTGCATTTTTACTATGCAAGATTTGTGGATATCTCTCTTTTTTTAAAAAAAGCTCCCCCTATCTAGCATAAAAAAAATAAGGCTAAAATGTACCGTCGGATTGTTTAGCCAAAATGAATCAAAACCCATTTGGTTGGAAAAATTGCATAGACATCCCTCACGGTTTATTCAATCTTGCATTCTCTGTCATTTTCACACCCTAATCGGAGGATGCAATGCTAGTTTTAGGCAACAAAGGGTACGTGTTAAGTATAATACAATACAGGGAGTTTCACCCAATAAACAAAACATATAATAGTAATGTGTATTTGACTGGGGGATAACACATTTACACAAAAAATAAAGATATATTTCACCCCATCCTCCATTAATGGCAATTATGGAGACGTCTCCACTTTTTTCTACTTCTTATCTGCTTCACTCGTGCTTGGTTCTGCTATTTATTTCTTTTTCGTCGAAGATGAGGGAGCTTGTATGCCCTCTATGATCTTTCTCCCTCTATAGTACTGTCATTCCTAGATAAACAAGTTCGGATGTTTTAAGTCGGAAGCAAGTGAAAAGCAACATAGATCTAACATTAATATTTTTGCCTTTTTTCGAGCTTTTTTTCTTTGTTTTTCTTATTTATGTTATGTTCCATTACTATTTACCGCCCCTTTTTACTTGTTACCGCCCCTAAAGGACTGGAAAAAGACGTTTTTGCCCCTGTGTTATTTAAATTAATTTAAAAAGGTAAAATATAATAAAAAGTAAGAATTCTTATTTAAAATCCTTTACTACGCAACACTTTTCAAATATCACAACCAAATCAGACAAAAACAGAGAATTTTGCAAATCGTGATGGATCGACGACAAGGAAAGGGAAAGGGGGTGTTGTCACGATTGGTAAGAAAATTGTCGTAAAATTCATTCGTACGTAGATAGATTGTCGAAAACGGGTCGAAATAGGCCGAAAAAACGGTCGATCGGACGTGAAATCGGGGCAAAAAAAACGGCACGGCCGAAGCAAACTTTCGCCGGCCAAGTCACGATCGAAACATGATTTCG
>JAPQWV010002113.1:0-64000 GCA_027422505.1 Craterostigma plantagineum
TTTAGATTCTGGCGCCGATAGGTTCGAATCTTTGCATTCTTTCGTGGGTGTGTGAAGATCAAGTCGAAATATTCGATCTTGATGTGTAAAACGCTCGAAAACTAGAGAAGATAAAACCAGAAAAACAGAGGAATTAACGTGGATCGACTCACTTTTGAGTCTACATCCACGGATCAATCGTTTTCTTTTATTCCGAACTATTTGAAGAGATTACAAGTATCACACTTACTCTCTATTTTCTTAGTACAAATAGAGCTACTCGCCCTATATATGGACGAGATTAAGTCTAGAAGGTTCCTACTTCGTCACCGAAACCGTTGGAACTGCTTTAAACAAAACAGCCGCGCTCCACGGCCTTGTCATTGCCTCCCACGGCCGTGAAGAGATTAGGAATCAAGATCCTTGCATTCTGGATCTTCCCCACAGTCGTGGGTCTTTAACGAACTTGAACGGATCGAAACCGCGAGCTCTGTCTCAAAACTGGCGTCCCCCACGGCCAGCAGCACAACCTCCATGGCCTTGGAGGTGTCGGGCTCTCGCAGCTGCTTTTGCTGTCCAGTGGGTCCCACACCTCTTGCTTATGGCCGTGGGCTCATGTCCCGAGCCCATTTTCCCCCTTTTCGCTCCAATCGATCCCCGACTTGTTTCCCAACAATCTTACCACCGAATATTCGAGTGTTGGGGTCACTAATTCCCAACATATATATATATATATATATATATATATACATCTACGGCTGTAAATGTCGAGCTTGAGCCCAATATTATATTTACATATCAACTACGGCTATAAATGAGTCGAGCTCGAGCCATTTTCTGTGCTCGAGCTCATTTGAGCTCTGATGAGCTCGAATTCGAGCTCATAAAGCTCGTTGAGCTTGAGCTCGAGAAAAAAATTAATATATTTATTAAAAGGATTAAGAAAAATGCGAGCCTGTTCGTGAGCTTTCAAGCTCTTATGTATGGGCTCATGTTCGAGCTCGACATAAATGCGCTCAAGTTCGAGCTCAACATAAATGAGCCTGAAGTAAAAACGTGCCTAAGAGGGGGTGAATTAGGCTTATAAAAAATTTATGCTTCTTTTCACAAATCCTAAGATGTAGTGACTTAGAGATGCCTACTTATGCTTGTGATGAGTATGCCTGATGTATCCTAGTAACGTCGGATGTGTGTCGGGTCTGTCTCACAACGAAAAGGAAATAACTGTAAAGTAAATGCGAGACAGGATTTTATAAAGGTTATATCCCCAACTGTGGTTTACTCCTCTCCTTGGGGTTTGGCTCCCCAAGAGTTTAGCCAATCACTATAATGCACCGTAGTTGAATACAAAACATATTGATTAGCCCAATACACAACCGAAACAAGTTGAACACTAGACACACTAGGTTACCACACGCCGAGTTTCGTTCCTCGGAATCTCCTGATCCCGATAGACACAGCTCGCCACCGAAGGGCCCCCGGAACTCGTCATTCCCTTCATGTGTGCGTAAACGTCGACCTTGCCTCCTTGGTATTGCTCACATCCGAAAACAACACGTCCGAAGATAGAATACATGGAAGGAGGTTGGAATAACTCAGTACATTCAGTACTTCGCAAATGATCGCTCAGGTAGGCAGAAAGCTATCGCAAATAATCGCTCAGGAACCTCTCAGAGGTGTTTCTGCTCAAAACTCTCGCATCGTAGGTTTGCAAATTCTAAGTCAGTCGATATCAGATCAATATATTTACCATGTCATAAATCAGATCAGGTCACAGCTATCACGAATTAACATGTCATGCCACAACTTTTCATATTTCAGAGATCACATCCGTTTATAGCACATACCATAATAGCACCTTATCAAAAGTCAATTAATTAAATCTTTCCTAATTATAATATCCTAATCAGTATAAAGAAAGATATCAATTCGAGTTCGCACAATTAATTTAGTGGGATGCATTCAAAAATCGTAGATGCAAGTTTCACTCGTGAATAAACGATTCTCAACGGGTATATCACTTTCCATATATAGACAGCATATTTTCCTTATATAATCCGGTAGGATATCTAACATGTTTTTCCCATAAATAGCACAAAACGATATATCCTAGCATGTGAGGCGTCTATAACATGCGATCACATAGTTTCACCAATAAATCACAGAATCACAGAATCACATGCGAATAAAATATTTGACACTTTAACCATTTTATAGCTCATAATTCATGCATAGTAAAATATTATCATGTACTTAGACATTATATTGATCATTCATCGAATTGCCTAATTTATAGGCCTAAAGTCATTACAATTACATAGTTCATCAAAACTCTCTAACGCTCATGGACCAAAAAGGTCAACGTTCTCCCCTTTTTTATGATGACATGTAATTTGTAGCACGGAAGCATGTAAGCATATTCGATCATTTAAGTCCTAGCGCATATGTCTAAGTGTTCCATAACCACAAAGCAGAGCATGTGATATTTTCTAATCACATATGATACTTATTTGCTCCCCCCTAAGTGCAGTTATCAATATGCATGCAGAGATATACATGAATGAATTTGCTCCCCCTATCTAAGTGCAGATATCTCGTGTCATACTCGATGATATATCGTGCATAATTTTAAGTTACCCGTAAGGGTGCTCCCCCTATCTAAGTGTGCATTTTTCAAACATGATTGAAGCAGCAGATTATCATCGCATCAGACACTTATCACTTATCAAGAAATCTCACAAAAGTTAATAATCGCATATAAGTATTAGAGCATCACTGTATCAGAGTATAATTATCAGAGCATCACAGATATATCATAAGTGCAAGTATTTACATAGCATGTATCTCCTGTCTAAGTGTTGATAACTCATGTCATGAGTGCAAATATTCCATGTAAAACGTTCAACAATCGGAGCAAAATATTAGTGAAGTTCAGAGATTTTACCAAGCTACATTTTTTGCTCCACCTATCTAAATAAGGTTATTCCAACTGTCCAGAGCATAAATTCAAAGTTCCACTTAGAGCATAGATAGATATCATATAGGCAAAAGTCAGAATTCACACACAATTATGCTCCCCTTGCATATGTGCAGATATTTTCATGCAAATTCAGTCAGCACATATAAGCACTAAGATATATCATAGACGCATAAAAGGAATATCGCACGCACATCATTTCGAATATCAAAGACAGTTCTTAGACCCCTTATATCATTAATTACTCAGACTTCCCTTCGGCATCAAAAGGGATATACTACGGCTTTAAGGCTGAAAACTTAGCGCAGAATAACTATAAAGATTGAGAATGAATGTAGGAATAACTTTCTCAAGGCTGGGATCACTATTTGATCTGGCAGATATAGCAAATTTGTTCAGCTCCCTTGTGATCTTACAGAACTCTCAAAAGCTGGAGTATAACTTAGATGATTTTTCAAGAAGAGAAACTGTAAAGTTCGAATCCTGAGGTAAGGAAGGAAGAATCGAGTGATCTTATTTATGAACAGGCAAATATCAAGGGATATGGCCTTTAAAAAATGAGATAGGATTAAACTCGGCGTAAATAGAATTTAGAAGATTTGATTTCCAACCGAACTTTGAATTTCCAAAGGAAAGTGAAAATTTCAACTAGTGCGCTAGGGATCTCAGAGTGATATGACGGGATCTCATAATAAGGAAAAGATTTGATAAAGGCTCAATAAGAAGGATCCAAATTTCCTGAAATAACTTAGTGGCTGAAAAGAGATCTACGAATATCTTCCTAAGATAACTTAATCACATTCTAAGAATAGATCCAGAAAATCCGACATTCCTAAAATAATCTAGAGAGCTGAAAGAAAATCTTGGAATGGGATAACTACGAAGTTTTACCTAAAATAACGTAATCACATTCTAATAAAAGATCTGGAGGATCCGACATTCCTAAAATAAAATGGATCACTAAAGAAAAATCTTATGCTGGAATAACTATGAATCTTTTCCTAAAATACTGAAATTGCATTTAAAGATCTATAAGATCCGAAAAATATTCTAAGGGCTGAATGAATATGTACGGATTTCTACCTAAAATAACATATCCTAGAGTAATGGCAGAATTAGGCAGATTTACTAACCTTGTTTAGCTCGATGACTCCTAATCGACCACGGATGTCGCAGAATCTTGCCTCAATTAGGGGCTTCGTGAAGATTTTAGCAAGCTGATCATTTTTCCTACGAATTCCATACTGATATTCCCCTTCTGAACATGGTCTCGTATAAAATGATGTTTAACCTCTATATGCTTAGTATGAGAATGATGCACGGGATTCTTAGTAATACTATGGCACTAGTGCAATCACACAGAATAGAAATTTTGTCATAACCTAACCCAAAATCACTAAGGGTTTGCTTTATCCAAAGAACTTGTTGACAACAATTTCCTAAGGCCATATATTCAGCTTCGGTTGTGGAGAGGGCGACGGCATTTTGCTTTCTAATAGACCAAGTTACCAGGGAATTTCCAAGTAATTGGCAAGTTTCGCTATTACTTTTCCTATCTTCCCTACTGCCGGCATAGTCGGCATCGGAATATCACATTAATGGAACTCATCCGTATAAGAGTACCACAGACCAAAGTTAACATTACCCATGATATATCTAAATATACGATTGACTGATGTCAAGTGAGATTCCCTACGATCAGACTGATATCTCGAACACATACCAACAGCAAACATAATATCAGGGCGACTAGCAGTTAAGTAGAGAAGGCTTCCGATCATACCTCGATACTGTGTTTGATCAACTGGTGCACCTGATTCGTCACTGTCCCTTTTGGTGGTCTGATGCATAGGGGTGAAAATTGCTTTGGAATCACTCATCCCGAATTTTGTCAGCAATTGCTTGCTGTATTTCGTCTGGGATACAAAGGTGCCATTATCAAACTGCTTTATATGCAACCCGAGGAAGTAGTTCAGCTCACCCATTAAGCTCATCTCAAATTTTTTCTGCATAGACTTAGAGAGTTCCTCACAAAGAAGAATATTAGTACTTCCAAATACGATATCATCAACGTAGATTTGGACCAGTATCATGTGATCACCTTCATACTTATCAATAGTTCCAGTCGAAAATCCTATGTCAATCAAAAACTTACTTAGCCTTTCATATCATGCCCTAAGAGCCTGCTTTAAACCATATAGTACTTTGTTCAGTTTAAAAACATGATTTGGAAAGTCTTCCTTAGCAAAACCGGTGGTTGTGTCTACATAAACTTCCTCATTTATAAAGCCATTCAAAAATGCACTTTTTACGTTCATTTGAAAAAGTTTAAAGCGTTTAAAGCATGCATATGCAAGTAAGACACGTATCGACTCTAATCTAGCTACCGGAGCAAAAGTTTCATCGAAATCAATAGCTTCTTCATGGGAATAACCTTTTGCAACTAACCTCGTTTTGTTTCTGGTGATATTACCGTGTTCGTCGAGTTTGTTGCGGAAGACCCATTTTGTTCCTACGATCGATTTTTCGTATGGTCTCTCCACGAGTGTCAACACTTGGCTCTTTTCAAACTGTGATAACTCGTCCTCCATGACAGATATCCATGATATATCATCCAGGGCTTCATGGACGGTTTTTGGTTCCATCATTGAAAGCAGTACATAGTGAGATTCCTCCGTATCCTGATTTCGTGCAATTGCTCGAGTTTTGATTCCAGATGTGATATTCCCTATAACTTTATCTATTGGATGACTGGAAGCATGTTTGAATTTTTTGTGTTGTTGCTCAACAGCTTCTGGTTCCAGTGTATCAGTGTTCTCGTCTTTTGGAAAATCTTCCTTTATTTCTTCAGTACCCTGTAATTCTCCCACACGGAAAATCTTATCTTCCTCATCAGTAGCATCTGCTTTAGGTATCTCATCGAAAATACATGTATGGATTCCTGAACAGTCAGCTTCCTTCTATTATAAACACGATAAGCTTTAGAGTGAAGAATGTAACCAAGGAATATCCATTCCTCTACCTTAGAGTCAAATTTTCCTATCTTATCTCTATCATACATGATAAAACACTTACATCCAAACACACGAAAGTTCTTATATTTGGAGATCTACCATGCCAGACTTCATAAGAGGTTTTCTTTAATAACGGCTAAGGAAAACGCGATTAGACACATAACAAGCTGTACTAACAGCTGCCGCCCAGAACTGTTTAGGAATATCATACTCATGTACATTCATTTTTATGTGCAAGGATATCACTCATGTATACCTGGAATAAATCATCAACATGACAAAGACATATCTTTTACCTCTCAGAGACATCGTCTGAACAGGACCAAAAGGTCGAGATGAAGCAGTTCCAGTGGATTTGGATGTGGATATCACATTCTTTACCTTGAACGATGTCTTGGTCTGCTTACCCATTTGGCATGCCTTGCACGTTTTGTCCTGACGAACTTTATATCGGAACACTACCTCTTACCAGTGCATTGCTTGTAATGTGAAACAGTAGTCCATGTTAGCAATGTCCTAAGCGTCTGTGCCATAACCAGGTGTTATCCTGTGTAACTGCTAAGCACTTGACATTTTGGTCAGTGATATCATCAAGAGTAACACTAGATATTTCTATCCCTAGATGCACTAAATAACACCTTATCATCATTTCTAACAACACACTTATCATTTTCAAAAGTTACCGTACGACCCTTATCATATAATTGACTAATGCTAAATGAGGTTATGTTCTAGATTCTTAACTAACCAGAGGTAAGCAATCTTTCTGGTTTTTCCTCCAACTAAAGAACACCTTAAGCCAGCTGTTTCATATCTAGTGACCTGCTATTATACATCTCACTTTGCCATCTCGTGAGCTAGAAATTACTTATTTTCAGTTTCATCGACCTAAAAATTGCCTTCTTTTTTTCTCTATTCGGACAAGTACTTTAGCAAGCCTCTTCTTCATTGCTTTGTTTCTCTAGATCTTTGCAACGGGTATATTGGAGCGGAGTGAGCATAGAAGAATGGTGGAGGAACGAGCAGTTTTGGGTCATTGGTGGTAATCTCTTTGCTATCGTTCAAGGCCCGCTGAAAACACAAACTGAATAGGATGCCTACGATGGTTGTCATATGGTCAGGTCCACATACTCTTAACATCCATCTTCACTCCGCTTTGGGTTCGGAACCCTTCGTGTTAAAAACTAAGGGACCTGCCTGACACAAACCAATGTGGGATAATCTGTTGATACTAGTTGGTCTTCAACTTGTCATAGAAAATGCTGTGTATATATGATGTTTGCAGGATTTGGAATGATGCATACCAAGCTGGACCTTATTTGAAAAATAATAAAACAATAACTAAGTAAGGCAAGAGCAAACGTCTTGTATGATTTTAGTGTGAAGTTTTTGATAGTCACTGTAATAGACATATTTAGCAGATTGATTGCTGCTATCAAGTTTTGATACGCTATGTACTGTTTAGGAACTAAGCTTCTCTCCTTACAGTGTCAATGGGAAGGTAATACTCACAGAAAACAACCAAATAAAAACAAAAAAGAAATTTTACACAAACACGAAATTAATAATAGCTGGAACTCTTTTGCCACTAACAACTCTGTAAAAGCTCTCTACTCAAAACTTTAGTAGTTGAAGAGGTGATATTAACCCTCTGCCCGAGGAAAGTTGGGAATCAAAGACTCACAATGACTCAAAATGATGTTAACATTACGATAAATCATATCAAATTCGTAAATCAAAGAGAGAGCTATATGTACCTCATGGCAGATAATAGAAATCCTCTAGCAACAAAAAATGGCGTCTTTCTACCAATAATCTCCGCAAGAACAATCCCCATTGACAAAATGATGAAACCTGTTTGAATCCCTCGCGATAATATCCTTTGAGTAATCCTAGAAACAAATTTGGTAAAATTATGACAGTCCAAGCACACCCTAAGATTCTTGATTATCCTAATCTCCTCTCCATCTCCAGACATCAACAGCCCAAACGCAATGGCTAGTTTCTCGCTGTGAACTCCAACCATTAGCTCCTTCTCTTCTTCCTCAACGTCATGCATAGCCGTCACAGTGTCTGCAAGATATCCAGCATCTTTCATCTTACCCATCAAACTTTGCAGCATTCTGTAGATGTCTTCAACTCGAGGATGATTCTGGTCACCTGACGTAAATACGTGTTGTTGTCCCTTAATCTCAATCAAAGTACAGCCTGGGGTCTTTGTGAAGTTCTTCTTCTTAATCAGCTGACGTAATGAAGCTGCGTGAGAGTAATCATGGTTTGTTGAATAAATATTCGACATCAGAACATGATAACCTACATTTTCAGGGTCCAACTCGAATAAACGATTAGATGCTAACTGCGCCAAGCTTGAGTCCTTGTGAATCTTACATGCGCCTAATAACGCACCCCACTCTGCAGAAGTTGGCTTGATTGGCATCTTCGTAATAAAATCCACTGCATCTTTTAATCTTCCAGCCCGGCCTAGGATGTCAACCATAGATGCATAGTGCTCAGATTTGGGACTAAAGCCATGATCATGAACCATAGAGCTGAAAATCATTTCACCTTCTTTCACTAAACCTGCATGACTACATGCATACAAAACAGAGAGGAAAGTCACGCCTGTTGGGATAATCCCAGATTTTATCATTTCATTGTACAGCGCAAGTGCCTCTTTTCCATGTCCATGCATTCCATAACCAGAGATCATTGAGTTCCAAGTCACGGCGTTCTTTTCACACAGTGAGTCGAATAGTCTCCTCGCATCCTCAACGCTGCCGCATTTCATGTACATGTCAATCAGAGCAGTTGATACTATACGTTGGATTCAAAAGTTTTCTCCTTTTTAATCAAATCATGGACCCATTTACCTAAACCTAGAATGCCAAGCTGAGCACAAGCTGAGAGAATGCTGGTGATTGTGACGGGATTGGCTTGAATATCGAGCTTTTGCATTTCACGGAAGAGTGAAAGTGCCATTTCCGTTTGCCCGTTCTGAGCATAGCCCGATATCATTGCGTTCCATGACTCCAGCGTTCTATCGGGCAACTCATCGAATACCTTTCTGGCAAGATTTAACTCGTTAGCCCTGCTGTAAACTGTTATTAGAGCAGTTAGTATGGACTGATTGGTACTAAAACCATACTTCATGCAAAATCCATGGATAGAAAGAGTAAGATCCAAATGACCAAATGGGTAGAATACAGGAACTAAACCAACTATGGTACTTGAGCTAACTCTTAAGCCTGAGAAGATCAGCTCTTTAAGTAACCTAACTGATGATTCGATTTCACCGTTACACGAGAAACCAGAAATCATTGTGTTGTATGCAATCAAGTCGGGCTTATCAATCAACCAAATAACAGCTGAGCCGATGAAAGGCCTGAACACTTTGAATACAAGGCAACCAAACTAGTAACCACATGTTCACCAAAATGAAAACCAACCTTCATGGCCAGTGCTTGCACCGTCGTCCCAGTTCTCAAATCCTGCAACTCAGCTAAACTAGATAGAACAACAGCCAATGTAGTTGCATCGAACTTCACAGCTTTCGCAACCATTCTTTCGAATACATGAACAGACTCGACGACAGAGAATTCTTCACCATACCTGAAATAATGGTATTCCACAGGATTGTATCTGGCTCAGGAATTTTATAGAACACCTTATACGCTTCTTCAATCTTTGAATAACTCGAGTACATATCCACCAAAGCAGAGCCCACATACACATCCGAGCTATACCCAGCAATTATGGCATGGCCGTGGAGCAATTTCCCGATTTTTTCGAATTCGTGCGGTCTACGCCCCGATAGAGCTCCGAAGACGAAAGAATAGGTAAAATTATCGGCTTTAAAGTAGGTTTTCTCAAGCAAATTCTTGTACAGAGATAAAGGCTCAAGCGGGTTCCTTTTAAGTCCCTTGATGAGTACATTGTAGAGAAATAGATCAGGTGATGTTGCCCCAGCAAAGATGAGCTTGGCTTGGTCCAAAGCTCCGATGTCTAGGAGTTTCTGAATGAGCTTTGTGATTGTTATTTGATCGTTAAAGAGATTGCTATGTATTATTTGCGCTTGGATTTGAGTCAATTGCCCGAGCTTCGTCGATTGTTGAATTACGGTCAAGAAGAAGTTTCGATCTCTCTGAGCTATGGTTCTAAAAACCATGTCTGCATTTGGCAAGAAGCAGCAGCTGCAAATCCTGAGTCATTAATGAAATCCCTGAACAAAATGCAAACGTTACTCAAATTTTAACAAGCTATAGGCATGACCTAGTACATAGCTAGCAAAAACATTAATCTGTATCAATATCATCGAACCTATTGTTAAGAATCATGAATCGAAAAATTCAGATTAAACAGTTTTGGTGGTTGTCCAAACTTGACTGAGTATACCGGTTAAACGAAGACTTAAGATCGGATACCAGTCAGCAGTTCACAAGCGCGCCAGATACCGGACCTGACAAGTGCCAAGACCGGAGTACAGATACCGGACCTTACAAGTGCCAAGACCGGAGTACAGATACCGGACCTGCCACGTGGATGAAGATTCAAAACCATTCAAGGCCGGATGTTGAAGACTTTTGCTAAAAGTATTTAATGCAAGGCTGCCAGGAGGAGCCAAGTTGAAGTCAAGCTAAGCTTAAAAAGGAAAAAGCAAATGGCACGGCGCGAACTGCTATGAAGACCGGACAGTACCCGTTTTGGGTAAAATACATTTAATGCATTGTTCGGTACAAGGAGCTATCTCACAACAGCCTTCTTCAACAAAGATCAGCTATATATATCAAAGAAGAGGCACTGAAGAGATACAACACTCTACCACGAGAAATCAAAGACAAGATTCAAACCTCTCTAGGTGAAGAAAATTAGAAAGTGTTGTCCTCACTATACGAAAACCAGTTTGGTTAGTAAGTGAGTTGTTTTTTTCGACGGACTGTAAAAAGCTGTTGAAGTAGGTCGATTGTATTATACGACTGCCTAGGTGATTCACTAGATTAAGCTGAGGGCAGCTGGGTAGGTTGTACAGTGAGTGTATAACTGAAGTCTAGTGAACCTCCCTTGCGGGGAAGAAGGGGAGACGTAGGAGATTTAACTCCGAATTTCCAGAAATAAACCGGTGTTTTCTTTACACACATACGCTAACACATCACATCTATCATCGGAATTGGTTTAAAACCGACCGACTTGCTTCCGCACAAATCACACTTAGAAAGATATCAAGTTCTGATATTAGGCATAACCGGTTAACTACCAAAAAGCGTCAAGCGTTTATTCACCCCCCTCTAAACGCGTAAACCGATCTTAACAAGTGGTATCAGAGAAGGTTTCTTGATATTTTTCTTACTAAGCATGACTTTATCAGACCAGCTTATTATGTTTAGCAGGGAAAACTTCCTTGAATGGAAGATAAGGCTAATGACCCATCTCTACGCGCAAGATGACGAGATGATTGATGTGTTACAAACCGGACCGTTCGTGTTCAACAAAGTAAACGAACGACACGCTGTACATGTTAATGAACCGCGAGAAGTTCCCATAGAAAGACACGAGCTATCAATACAAGAAAGACGAAAGGCAAACCTCGATAATGTTGGCAAAAATATCATGTTCAAGGCCTTGGATATAGAAGTATTCAGACAGGTCATGACGAGCAAACTGCGAAAGAAATATGGACCCAGTTATGCCAACTTGGCGAAAACCAAGAAGTCTATAAACTCGAGGATCATCCAGTAAAAGCACTGGGAGAAGCAGAATCCTCCAAAATGGCACAGATAAGCAAGTGAACAAAATGAAAATACTAACACTTGCGTTAAATGTGACAGGACCGGACACAACACCAATAACTGCTCCAAAGAGGAGGGAAACCGGCTCAAAGGCAAAAAGAAGTCACAAGCTTCTGCGGCTAAAAAGAACTCTCACAGATGGGATGATACAGATTCCGAATAGTCCAGCTCTGAAGACGAATTAAACTACGAAAATGAAAAAGAGCTTGTCTGCCTGGTGGGAGATCAAACAAATCCAAAAGATAAGTTCACTTATGAAGATGTCCTGGATGCCCTTCAGAATATGGCTGACGAATACTGGAAGTTGAACGAGAAGTTGAAAGCTGCAGAAAAGGGAAAGGCACCAGCACATGAAGATACCAGACCTAGGTTTGAGAAAATCATCCACCTAGAGGAAGAAAACCTCAGACTGAGGGAGGCAGCTGAAAAGAATGCTTTAGAAAACCAGAGATTGTCTGCCTTGGTCCAGGGATGGACTAAGTCAACCGAGACATTGCAGTGTCTTCAAGGATCCTTAAGGGATGCTGGCGACCGGACCGGGCTTGGGTACAACGAACAAGCAAACATCGATGAGGCGATGACGTCCTATCAACCGACTATCTCACGGGTAATCAATTTTGTACGTCCTACAGACCATAATCCAGTTCCCGCTTCTCCTATGGACAGGTCTAAGGGAATCAGAGTGGAATATAGCTTCAATTCCTCGATTCCCCATATAAGTACAGCACCTCAGAAAGTGAGGGGGAATAAAGTGAATAACGTTTCGCGAATGGGATGACCTCAACAACCAAGGGGGAATATCAGTGCGAACAACGACCCACGAAGGGGAAGACCTCAACAACCAAAGGGAAATACGAGTGCGAACAGCGACCCACGAAGAGGAAGACCTCAACAACCAAGGGGGAATGCTCACAACCCAAAACCGGAAACTCAAGGTTACGGAAGACCTAGATACCGGTCTCAAAACATGAACAATAAATATAGATATCTTATTGATCCTGTAACTGGTAGACACGTTAGGGTAATCCAAGTCTGGTTACCAAAGGATCTAATCCCTAACCGGACCCGAAACAACATGGGTACCAAAACACATTGTCTGTTCTTGCAGGAATGCTTGCAGGAACTCAACCACTCCTGCTGATTTCTAGACAGCAGATGCTGTCGGCACATGACCAGGGGAGAGAAGAACTCTCACTGACGTCAAACCATGTGCCAAGACAATCTTTACCTTTTGGGATAGCTACCAAGGTAAAGATATGAGATATTTAAACTGTCTCACTAAAAACTAAGGCATAACTACACTAACCGGACGAGGAACCAACAATACCAACACTCTGAATTGATATAAGCAAGAGCTTATAGTCTAATGTGTTTGGTTACCGGTGAGTCCAAGAGATGACTATGATACAAAAAGATTGAATTACTTAAAACTCTAAAAGTTGTCTCATACTCGATTAGGAGTAACCTAGTTCTTGATCTACCTTCACCAATTATTCTCAATAGTAAGCGTAGGGGGAAACTAGGTAAAAACGGAACCTCCCAACTTAGCACTAATATCATATTTTGAGGACCATGGCGCACGCCGTGAGTCACCTACTGGCAGACCAGTTCAGGAAATGGTGCAGCTAAGAAAGAGAACCGGACGACTGAAAGAGCAAGACCAATGATCAAACTCTAAGCAACATCAGTCAGTCAATGAACCAGTTAAGAAGTTCTATCCTGGGAGGTTCGAGAAATAAAGGATCAACCGGTCTCAAAAGCACATTGAAACACCTATCCCAGAGGAAACCGGCACGCTGTAACACAAAACAACTCACATAAGAGAACTCAACTAAGGGGGAACGCCCCAAAATGGAACTACGCAAGGCAGAGGTACCCTCAGAAGACAAAACTATCTTTCGGAGGCGCAATGCAGAAAACCTAGTAGAAAAATCTCCAAGCTATGGAATTCATGTGTAAGAAAGGCAACCGGCTTAGCAACTGACTGAAGCTCCAGATGGAGGTATAGTCTGAGGGGAATTCATCAAAAGAAACTGAACTGAGCTCAACCATCTTAGGGAATTCATCAGAGATCGAAATAAGGATAAGGTGCTAGTCAACATACTTGTTCATGTTGCTGTCTCAAACTCTCAAGGATCAAGGCATTAGAGAATAACTTGGATGTGTTAGGAATATGCCCTCGAATGCTATACGAGGATTAGATTGCATAGGGCATTAGCTTATTTATCATTCGACCTTTATGTAGTAAGATATTTTGTGTGGCATTGTTCGTTTATTGGGAATAAGAGTACTTTACTAAGCATCCGGTAAAGCAATAAATGAACAAATCCAAATGTGTCGAGTTGAGTCACTGTTCTCGATGGGTACGAGAGAGGAAGGTCCTGTTGACAGCGGCACACATTCTGAATAGATGTCCTATAAAGTCTGTCGATTGTATTCTGTATCAGATTATGGACAGGACAAAAACTGAGCTTGAATCACATTAGAATTTGGGGTTGCCCCACGTTTGTGAAAAAGCTCAAGATAGGTAAACTGGAATCGAAGGCTGTGAAATGACGTTTTGTCGGGTATCCTGAGGATTCCATGGGATACCAGTTTTACTTCCACGACGATTGGAGAATCGTTGTAGCCCTTCAGGCTCACTTCTCGAAGAAGATTTTGTTCGAGAAGGTGGAGCGGGTCGCGAAGTAACTCTTGGAGAGTATTCAGAAACGCTTTCACAAACTCCAGTGTCGGGTGACACCGTAGAGCAGTCCGAGGCGCACCTGACTTGCGCAGGTCGGGTAGAGTATCTCGCCAGCCTGAGAGATACGGGATGGTCCACATCGAGCACGAGGTTGCTGCGATGGAAGGGCACGTCGGAGACGATCCAACTACCTATGACCAGCAATAAGGGATAATGATTCGGAGAAATGGCTTAAAGCTATGCAAGCCGAAATGGATTCTATGCATGAAAACCAAGTCTGGACTCTAGTAGACCTCCCAGATGGTTTTAGACCCATTGGGTGTAAATGGATCTACAAGAGAAAGATAGGATTTGACGGATTGGTTGATACATACAAAGTTAGACTTGTGGCGAAAGGGTACAGCCAAAAAGAGGGCATTGACTATGAGGAGACCTTTTCGCTTGTTGCTATGATGAAGTCCATTCGAACATAAATTGCGATAGCTGTGCACTATGACTATGAGATCTGGCAGATGGATGTGAAAACTGCGTTCCTAAACGGATACCTCAAGGAGGAAATATATATGGAGCAGCCCAAGGGTTTTACATCGCAAGGAGATGCTCATAAGGTGTGAAAACTGGACAAGTCCATTTATGGACTGAAACAAGCCTCAAGAAGCTGGAAGCTTCGATTCGATGAAGTGGTCAAGGGCCATGGATTCTTATAGAACGAAGACGAACCTTGCGTCTACAAGAAAAGCAGTGGGAGCAAAATATCTTTCCTCGTATTGTACGTGGACGACATCCTTTTGATAGGAAATGATATTGGAATGCTCTCGATGGTGAAAGCGTGGCTCTCGACCGAATTCTCCATGAAAGACTTGGGAGAAGCTACCTACATCTTGGGGATTTGCCTTATAGAGATCGAGCGAATCGTATGTTAGGACACTCCCAGGCCCTTTACTTATAGAAGGTCCTGAAGCGATATAATATGGAAACCTCTAAGAAAGGGTTCCTGCCTATGCGGCATGGGATTCACCTTTCCAAGGCTATGAGCCCTCAAAGTGAGTTGGAGCGGAAAGAGATGAATGGAATCCCCTATGCATCTGAAGTGGGTAGTTTGATGTACGCGATGCTTTGCACGCGACCTGACTTGGCGTACGCTGTGAGCGTAGTCAGTCGGTTTCAGGCTGACCCTGGTAAGAAACATTGACAGCAGTCAAGACTATCCTCAAGTACCTTAGACGGACTAAGGATATGATGCTGATCTACGGTAATGGAGAATTGGAAGTGGAAGGGTATACGGATTTGGATTTCCAGTCTGACGTGGACGACCAAAAATCCACTTCAGGATTCGTCTTTACGCTCAACGGTGGAGCGGTGTCTTGGAAAAGTTCCAAACAGAGCACTACTGCAGATTCCATCTAGGAAGCAGAGTATATAGCGGCCTCGATTGGGACACATCTGAAGGGTTTATACGTAGTACTATAATCTATAGTAAGGTTCTCGAATAAAGTCTGGGTCGAAATTCGCACTCGAATCGGATTACGGTCCGGTACTGCGGGATTGGCTAGGTAACTGTCGGACTCTTGGATTCCTCCCTTGCCGATTGAGTCGAACCTAGAGAGTCGGTCTTAAAAAGGATCATCAACGTGTACTAATAAGGAGAGAAAGTGTTTTTGGGCCTGAACGGGCCTTGAGCCACGCCTTAGTGGGCCTCGGGCCGTTTAATGGACCGAAGTCGGACTTCGTATGAAAGTAACTTTGAGACTTGGACTTGGCCAATTGCTTAAAAGGCTTGAGGGTAAAATTGGAATTTGACCCTAAGCTGATTTTTGAATTATGCCTCGGGAATTAATTTCGAAAAAATAAAATATAAATATGGAAATAATGTATTTGGAATATTATTTATTTTAAGGTGAAAATTTCGAAAAATTAATCTTGGATTAAGTTTCGAATTTTATACCATATTTACATATACTTAGTTTGACTTAGTATTTAAGTTAGTTGTCTAATTATGGTAAGTATCGCTATATGAATTTTGAATTAAATAAGGGAGAGGAAGATATGGCAAAATCTCTCCACTTAAGGAGTAAAATCGAAACCATATCTTTGAGATATCCTAAGGATTTCCAAATATATCATAGTATAAATAGGGCAGCCCTATTTCGTAATTGAGAGTGAAATTTTCGTCCTCAACAAGGCACAAAACACACACACCGAACGCACACACTCTTCTCTCACGCGACGACTCGGTTCTCTCTAGCCATCTTTAGAGAACTCATTCTGTGGTACACTACAAGGTCGGCGTGACGATCTAGTGCCATCCACCACCATCGACGAAGTCTTGAAGAAAAGGACGAGGAGCTGCCACTCGCTTCAACTGGTAATTATCTACGGGTGTGACCCGCCCTATTACATGTCTATGTGTTACTATTCTGATCCGAGCAACGAGGGAAATAAGGGAACCCGGAAAATTTTTGTTCCGCACCGTACCCGGGGACGTGGCGTCTCCGGGAGACACCGGGTATCCCAACAGGATGAAAGTCAAGCAAGAACTGAACCAGTTTGAGCACTGCCAAATTTTGGAAACCAATTCCAACACCGGGTCAAAGGGTGACCGAAAAAGAACAGATGGAAGGGATCGACTAAGAAACCTTCACACCAGTTGCAAGATGGACCAAATCATCAGTACATACCAATACTTTGATGATCAGTCAGCTTTCGAAATCGTAAGTGGCCATAACAACAAAAGCCGAACCCAGTCTGGCAGGAAGTTGCTGCTCTCATAACGAGGAAACGTGTCAACCAAAGGACAAGAGCATTCAGAAAGCCAATCCAACCAAAGAACCAGCAAATATGGATCAGCAAGCAGATACTTAGAAGATCAAAATTTGGATATGCAGAAGCTGCTCTATCCCTCGAGAAGCCAATACATTGGACGACACGCGACGACAGGGTGAACGTTCAACACTGGTTTGGGGGAAATGGAGTGAAAGAATCGAAATCACAAGACCGGTACTCCATTCAAAAATTATCAGAAGTCGTGCGATCAAGAAGGAGAGACTGGATGACAGCTCGACAAACCGGCAAGCGACAGACATCTATACTAAACTGCTCCTCAAAGCTAAGTCTATCCTCTTTCTAAGTGCTTTTAGGACATACTGACTTACCTTAAAGGTCCTAGCATGAAGTCAGGGGAACGAAGTTATATCAAATTCATTGATATAATAAGTTGACTAGACATTACAAAATCGGTGCATATAGATGATTTGAGTTCAAAGCCATTCTGTTTAAAACGGTCACGTCTTCATAGTTCCGGCCTATACACTTATCCCAGTCGGTTTCATCTAAAATCGGCATAAGTCAGTATACACTGAGAAATATAAACATATGAGTTCCATATTGTTTAAAACATAACTATACAAGTCTGATACCGTGTTCCTTCTAAAACCGGCACTATCTTTTAACCAGTGGATATACACATAACCCTCACTGACCGGATAAAGACCGAACTTTTTCGATTATTGCGCTTCATCACTGCACATATTATATGTCTTGGTACAGCTGGCTTTGAGCTTGCATGTTATCTGAGTGCGTGAATAGTCTTGTCATCAACGAATCTCTGCCACCAGACAAGACATAAAGTTCCGACGCACTGAAGAAGAAATAAGGGTGGTCTGAACTACTGTACACCCGTGACACAACTCACAGAAATTTCTCGACTATAAAAGGACCTCACATCCTCTTTCAAAATCCATCAGCGACAACCGACTAAGTTCACAATGTCTAAACTTCCGAGACATCCACCACCGTTAGTCAGAATAAGCCTCACAACCAGAAAAAGCCTAACTAGTCCAAATCCGGTTTTCTTATCCAACCACCTCAAAGCGGTATTGCGCCACCTTGGATGGAAACCGATCCATTCCCCTCGAATCAAACAACCTAAAGAAGGGTATACAAAGACCTCTTGCCGGTCCAACAAAGACGTAAAGATGCTGTTTCGGACCAG
The DNA here is from genome assembly GCA_027422505.1 of Craterostigma plantagineum. NCBI lineage: Eukaryota > Viridiplantae > Streptophyta > Magnoliopsida > Lamiales > Linderniaceae > Craterostigma > Craterostigma plantagineum. The sequence continues at coordinate 18,431 of JAPQWV010002113.1, forward strand.
CAAGGATACCAAAACAAGTCCGGCGGCACAGAAGGCTAGCTCTGAGAAACTCCTCTGCGGACTCGGCAAGCCATCCTGGCACTACAAGGACCCGAAGGAGAAGATGGCGCCCGTCCCAGTTTCTTGGTGGAGAAAAGGCTGAGAACCCACCAAGAAACGGAACTGGAGCTGGTAAGTGGATACGTGGATTGAATGCCATGCCAGACGGTATCCCTCTGCTCCTATCAGATTTGTTGCGTTTTCCAAGGAGGGAACAAGTGAAGGATCTCCTCGCCGCAACATCTGATTCCCCGAAGAAACCCTCGACAAGGCGTGGGTTCAGGGGTTACCGTAGCTCTAAGAGCTGCTAAAACTGAGCCGGTCAGAAGAAGATTTCTTCAGACCTTCCAGAGTTTCGTCGAGGCTGAGCGATCTTCTGTTAAGAATTGCCAGTACAGCAGCAGAGATACCGGTCTCATTGTGCGTTACTGAGAGAACAACTGTAATGATGGCTCTCTTGCACAATGACTACCTTCCCTCATACCGGACATGTGATTATCAAAAAGGGGGAAGAAGAGTACTGCTAGTTCAGGAGAAAGGGCAGATGGCAGTACTTAGACGAAGCAGCAGGCATACCTGACGTACCAGAGGACCGGGGATGCCAACAACTGGAAGATCGAAGAACTGTGGCAGATCCGTATATCAAAAGACCGGAAGATGCCAACAACCGGAAGATCGAAGAACTGTGGCATATCTAAGGAATAGATAGGCTAACAACAGTTGTAATTGATCGAAAGCTTATGTATCAAATTTCCTTTGATATAATAAATACCTTTCTGCTTTGTTGAGTTTTGACAATCACCAAAAGGCGGAAATTGTTAAGAATCATGAATCGAAGAATTCAGATTAAACAGTTTTGGTGGTTGTCCAAACTTGACTGAGTATACCGGTTAAACGAAGACTTAAGACCGGATACCAGTCAGCAGTTCACAAGCGCGCCAGATACGGGACCTGACAAGTGACAAGACCGGAGTACAGATACCTGACCTGACAAGTGCCAAGACCAGAGTACAGATACCGGATCTGACAAGTGCCAAGACCGGGGTACACATACCGGACCTACCACGTGGATGAAGATTCAAAACCATTCAAGGCGGGATGTTGAACACTTTTGCTAAAAGTATTTAATGCAAGGCTGCCAGTAGGAGCCAAGTTGAAGTCAAGCTAAGCTTAAAAAGGAAAAAGCAAATGGCATAGCGCGAACTGCTATGAAGACTGAACAGTACCCGTTTTGGGTAAAATGCATTGTTCGGTACAAGGAGCTATCTCACAACGGCCATCTTCAGCAAAGATCAGCTATATATATCAGAGAAGAGGCACTGAAGAAAAACGACACTCTACCACGAGAAATCAAAGACAAGATTCAAACCTCTCTAGGAGAAGAAAATTAAAAAGTGTTGTCCTCACTGTACGAAAACCAGTTTGGTTAAATAAGTGAGTTGTTGAAGTAGGTCGATTGTAATATACGACTGCCTAGGTGATTCACTAGATTAAGCTGAGGGCAGCTGGGTAGGTTGTACAGTGAGTGTATAACTGAAGTCTAGTGAACCTTCCTTGCGGGGAAGAAGGGAGACGTAGAAGATTTAACTCCAAACTTCCAGAAACAAACCGGTGTTTTCTTTACACACACGCTAACACATCACATCTATCATCAGTATTGGTTTAAAACCGACCGACTTGCTTAGAAAGATATCAAGTTCCGGTATTAGCCATAACCGGTTAACTACCAAAAAAGCGTCAAGCGTTTATTCACCCCCTCTAAACGCGTAAACCGATCTTAACACAAATGATCAAATTCGAGGGCATTGAATCTTAATCAATCATACCCCCGCACGGAAGCTGAGCACAAAACCTCAAATACAGAAACAGATAGAAACGAAATGCGTAGAGGGAATAACGAGAAACCTGAACATGAGTTAGTGGAATAGATTTCGAGGAGGAGCACTATAATGCTGAAAAGATGAAACATGTCACACCGGCAAATCTGAAGACATTCATGGCTGCGATTTCACACAATTCAATCTCCTCGGCGCGAAAACGAATACTGCCGAATCGGTTGTATAGCCAAAAACTTCCACGGGAATCGCGAAATTTTGCGGCAGATCGAAAGCGGGAAGAAGGGTTTTAGCGAATTTAATTAAAGGATACCAAACTTGAAATGAAAAATAAAATTATGGGGAAGCGAGAAAGGGAAAGCAGTGATTTGGCAGCTGTAAACGGTTTTGAATGTCCATTGGAGATAAATCGCAAAATGAGCTTTGTGATTGTTATTTGTTTATTGCAAAATGAGATCTTGAAGTAGATAAATCGCAACATGGGCTGCGCTGGATCGCGTGATAAAGCCAGTGGTAACTTTTGTCCAATTTTTATTAGACCATCTCCAATGGAGAAACACATTTTCAAACTCAAACGCATACTCAAACTCAAAATGCAGTAATTCTTCTCCAACCGTTCAACTCATTCTCAAATTCAAAAGACTATTTTGTAATATTCACTTCCACACCATTTGTTACAAATTACCCACATATTTTATAATTTTACAAATTAGACTACAAATATTATTTTATATTTAACCACAAAAAGTTAATAAAGTAGTAATAATATCATTATACGCGCATCGATTAATGTGAGAGGAAGAGAGAGAAGCATATTGGTCACAAACGAAGCTCCCAGCAGTGATGTCTTTTCATCATTTATTAACATCTGGTTCCATTTTCTTCTGACACATGGTAATAAGATAAAGATGGAAAAATAAAGTATTTCAGTGCAATTAACAAATATAAATCGCAAATAACTGTATCAAACGCATAGATGCGTTCTTTTGAGGAGAGAGAGTGTGTGAAATGCATTTTGCGTTTAGTTTTGGTGTTCGGTTGGAGTAAATTATGGGTTTTGGTGTTCGGTTGGAGATGCTCTTAGCCTCATCGTTCTCTAGTTCCTTCAATCTGTGCGGTGGTTATGCTGTTTTCTGTTAAATCATTCGATAATAAGAGTTATTTGACATTATTCGACTGATTTATCTGTTTTTCCCCTTGATTTTTTGTCCTTCCAATGAAATAGGATTCTGATGAATGCGGTTAGTTTTCTAAGAACAGTTTAGAATTAGATGATTGTGTAATTTGTGTTCACTCCATCACCTACATGTTTGATTTAATGATTCACAGCTGTATTTGGTCTATTTTTATGCCAGTAAGTAAATGGTCCTACTATTCACACCCCCTACACCCTTCTTCACACCCCTATATTCGCCTATGCGGGTAAGCCCGCGCGGGCAGGCCAGCCATATCAAATTTTTTAAAAATAATTAATATATAAATGAATTATATAGGTTTTTTATATTTATTGAGATCCAATTTTTCATTTAATCAAATTTATAAATAAATTTTTATTAAAGAATTTAAATTGATTAGGAGTAATTCAACTTCATTAGTTATTTTAATGTTTTTTATATAGTTTTTCATTTTATTTATTTAGGACGGGCCGGACCCACCAGGCCTGATACCCGCCAGTAGGGCGGGGCGGACTGCCATTTCTTAGGCCCGCTAGAGGGCGGGCCGCGGCAGGCCCGCCAAATATCATAAAATATATATTTTTAAAAAGTTAAAATATAAATGAATTATATAGGTTTTTATATTTTGAGATCCAATTTTTAATTTAACCAAACTTAATAAGAAAATAATTTTTATTAAAGAATTTAAATTTGACTAGGAGTAATTCAACTTCATTCGTTTAATTTAATGTTTTTTCTTTTATATATATATATGTCATTTTTTTCGTTTTTATTTTTTAGGACAGGCCGGGCCCCCAGGCCCGCTACCCGTCAGTAGGGCGGGGCGGGGCGGGGCCGGCCTTCCTTTACCATGCCCGCCGGACGGAAAAAATTTTCTTTTTTAATTGGCAAGTATTTATTTATATTACTTTACCATATTGCTTAAATTGTTAACATTAAACTCCTTTTTTCCTTTTATATGGGCTATGTAATTGGTAAATACTTAATGTGTACTCTGCATATTAATGAGGGGGTGCAAATAGAAAAAATGGTGCCAATAGAATTACCCTTAAGTAAATAGTGTTATTTTGAGAATTAAATTATAAAACTAGTTGAGTTTTTATGACTATTACAAAACTAATCAACTTTTCGGTAAATAATGTTATCTTGAGAATTCTAATTATCATTATTTTCATTTCTACCACAAAAATAGAAAAACTACAAAATTTCAGTAATATTATCTTAAACTAACATAAAATTTGTTAATAATTATATTTTACCAAACTCATGTTTAATTTTTTATCCGAATATATTAATTAAAGAAATAAATAAAATGAAAATAAACGTAATCTAACTTTGATTAAATAAAATGATAATCATTATTAAAAACATGCTTTTACTATTGTTTTATTAGTTACTTAAATCAACGAAAACTAAAAATCGAACAATCTCACAGTTACTTGGACAACTGGTGTTCTTGTTCCTGGTAAACCATACTGTCCCTCAAGTTAATCATGCCAGTCAAATATATTATTATTATTCAATAATTGCTCTATTTTTTTTAGGTTTGCAAGTGTTTGAAAATTCAGTTAATATGTTTCAAATGATTTTAAATTGAAATAATGGAGACAACCTATTCTTACAAGTTCAAATTTTCATTAAAGGGTTCATGATGGAAGCTCATTTTCATTTGGTACACAATCCTTATTTATGTAAAAGACAAGAATTGTACGTAATCGAACAGGATGATATTTAAATAAAATAGATCAAAAGACTCACAAGGCACGTTCAAGGGTAATGTTAATAGTTGTAAAATCTTTTCGCAAAATTAATCTTTATTAGATTACGATTATTTGAATATTTTGAGATTATGATTTGTTAGGTCCCCGTTTGTCAACACAATCAATCCTAGGCATTAATTCTAAGGAAATCGATTAGAGTTGTTGAACATTGAAATTCGATCAAAAACCTTCAATGAAGAACACGAGAGAGAATTCCTTTAGTGAGAGAATGATTTCTGAGTTTCTCTCTCTAGAATTAAATTCGACAGCCTATCGGATTGATTCTCTAATTTTCTGTATTAAGCTCAATGTTCGTACAACTATTTATACCAAACAAACTTGGTATAAATATCAAACTAGTCCTAATCTAAGGACTACTATACATCAAGCCCTAATTACAAGGACATGTAATTAAATCAATGCACAATTAAAATCGTATTCTACAATCTCTCCCTTTGTGCTTGATTTCTTTTCCGCGCCGTCTGTCCTCGTTGGGCGTAGTACGATCTGCGCAAGTCCAGCGCATGCTCAAAGGTCCTGAGCGTGTTCCTTAGCTCCAGACGCTCCGCGATATCATCTAATAGTTCTATTAGGAGCGGCTGTTCTCTCACGAACCGATGGATCCTCAGCATTGTATCTCTATTGATTTCTTCCAGCCTCTGCTCTATGTTCTTCCTGATGACCTTGAGTGTCCCATCATAGAACTTGTTGATTTCAGCAGCATCAACCTATTCTTCTTAGCGATTGGATTGTGGTAGGTGATGCCTAGGACTGAGCTGATGTGCACGTGATTGATGGGAAGCCCTTCGATCTCAGGTCCTTTGTTGAGTGGAGCAGTCATGTTGACCTTCTTCATGTTGCTCTCCAGAGCCATCTGAAGGTCGTGTGCGGCGAAGTACTTGACTTGGCGCATCATGAACCGGTAAAGCCCCTCGAGACCTTCTGTCTTGATGAAGCCTTGAGGACCTTTGTACTTCTCCACGTACAGCTGATAGAGATTGTATACCTCATCAGTAGGGATGTACGGTAGGTCGCTCTCGCTTAGATCCTCTCGGTCCTATCCACTCGCTCGATAGCGTAGGTTGGGGTTGGAAGACCTCCTTTAGCACAGTAGACGCTGAGAAGCTAGCAAATCGGGGAGAGACTCTTATAGTGGCTCTTGACTTGTTCTTTAGTCATCCCCAGCCTTACATCAGGTCCAAGTTTGGTCAGCATCCAGAGGTAGGTCATCCTCTTCTACTGATCCCAGTGAGAAATCCCTCTCAGCTCAAACTCGTTCGGCTTCTTGACTTTGTCCGGTGACCTCCAAATATTTTCACGGACTTCTTCAAGGAAGGTATCTCTATTCGAATATTCTCCCACGGCGTGTCGATCCGAACAGTCCCTGGCATTAGTCTTGTGGAGGAAGCCGTTCGTTGCGCGATCAACTCCGGTAGCCTTGGGATGTCTTGCTCGTAGTCTCCACCTTCCTGAAGTTCTTCGTCTTCTAAGAGTACGAGGTCTATCGAGGCTTGTTGTAAGAAGTGTCGAACGTCCTGAAGCCGTTGTCTTTTATCCTCCTCGGGCATGGAATGGGTCATCCACTGTCCTTCGAATATGTATTTGTCTAGGAACTCGTGGGGTTGACGCCATGTCCGGACGGTCCCGGTTGGTCTGGAGCAATTGAGGGAGTCGCCTGAGTCTGCGCTAGGGCGACGAGCATGGCAACGCTTGCTTCTTCTTCCGGAAGCAAGGGGCTTGTGAAGGTTAGAGTGGTGCAGTGCGTGGTGGTTGTTTGGGTAGTGGGTTGTGAGGTTCCAGCGACTCCTTCACTTGTCTGAGTCGCGCCAGGGTTCTGTCTCTGACCCCTTGTGATTATCCTTGGCCTCTTTTCCCCCCAGGACGGCCCTGATCGTCTGGGTCGTCATGTCGGCGTTTGGAGTGGGAGCCTTGGCCGCGGCACGTTTCTGATGTGTCATGACGATCCACGAGACGGAGGAAGAGATCTTCTTCTTCCGACGTTCGTGTGGTCAATTCCAATAGCCTGGCGACCAGAATTGAGTGGAGTTCGTTGATGGGTACGGTGGCAGGATTTATTAGGTTGTGGGTGAGGATGGGTGTTTGTGTTTGTGTGGATATTATGGGTTGAGTGGGTGTGAGGATGGGTTGTGACGACGACGGCTCCAAGACGGGTACTTTCCCACGATCCTGGCGGGACGTCTCGATGGCATTGCGCACGCTCTCCATAATTTTGTCTTCAAAATCCTTCAGTGCATTAGAGAGAGTGGCCTGAAGTCGATCTTCTGTCACATACGGAGCGGACGCCTCTGTTGTGGATGGTCCAGGACGACTGATGTCGCCTGTTATCAACCTTGAACTAACACCGGCTCCTCAGGTTGGCTCAGAGTCACTTGAGATTGTGACTCTTCGAGACTTCCTCCCAATCCTTCAGTCGAATCTTGGAGATTCTCCTCTATGGGCGTTAGGGCAGGTTCTGATTGTTCCTGTGTATCAGACACCGGAGTTTCTGGTCCCGCCGTGACGTGCTGTGGCTCAAGATTGAGCGAAGAAGGGTCCGCAACACTTGAAGTGATGATCGGCGCTGTGTCTGATGGTTCGGTGACGGTTTCGAAGAGGGACTCGAATGATACGCTCAATTGTCTCGGAGTCCTTCTAATCATCCGCATCTCCTCATGTGACTCGGTGTCTGATGGGGTAGCCGTGTGAGAAGAGAGTCCTCGTGCTACATTCTCACTAGCTGGTTCGTCATCGGAGGCTCGATAGGTTGTATCGTTGATATTAGAGCCTCTGTTTCTGGCGTAGTAGCCAGTGGTGGTGAGATGTGCCCCATTCCTGCCTCGAGCTGTGCTACTTGAAGTCCTTCCTCAATAGGTTCTTGAAGCACACTGACAATGATGGGCACTTCCACTTGGAGTGTTTCTGCTGGAGCCTCTTGTTCCAACTCTGCCGCCACAGCATCGATTAGGATGCCCTCAACATCTGGTACTGTTTCCTCGTGAGTTGGAGGCTCCAGCTCTAGTTCCTGAGCCATTTCATCAATCATCGTGTCTTCGGGACTAAGCTGTTGTTGTGGTTGTAGAGGGCTGATGTTGAAGTCAGTCGAGGGTCCTCTAATCATCTGCTCAGTCAAATGATGTTCCCGACAGTATCTCTGATATTCGTCTCCCGTGGGGTCGGCGAGACGTAGTAGCTCGAGCGGAATGGCCATCGATGGCTGTGTTAGGTCCGCGAGCTTGGGGTTGTGGAAGAACTTGAGCCTGGGTGGCTGATATTTCCTCCCGGAGGCAAGCGAGGAATATTCTGCTCGTACATCTCCATTTGATGACGGATGATAACGGAGAACCATCTCGCGTATGGCACATTTTGGACCGTTTGTTCTCTTTCTGTCTGATCTGTTCTGCGAGGTCGTTCCAGATCAGTTGAGCGAAATCGTAATTTCGCGAGAACATGACTCCGTGAAATATCCGGAGGATGTGGCCGTTGCCTTTGTCGAAGCCTGCGTGCTTCGGGGACAAACACTTGCTGATGATTCCAAAAAGTGTCTTCCACGGATGGGGAATCCCGTTGCTCTGCATCTGAGCTAGCTTGGTGAGCGGCGAGCGGTACCCCCTCTGGAGGAATCATGCACCAGTTCTACATCTGATGGGAGGGGGTCATAATTTTGGCTGTGAGGGAGGTCCAGGAGAAGTCTGAAGTCGTTCTTGCTCATACAGACGTGCCTCGTCCCTACAACTGTTGAAAGTGATACGCCCCGTCCACGATGAGGCTCTTGATCATCCCCCAAAACTGCTGGAGGTAGACCATCAGCACTGAGGCCGTCACTGTAAGAGCATGCCAAAGTGGATGGCCTTGCAGTATGGACATGCTGATGTCGTCTGGACACCGAAGGTGGTTAGGTCTAGTTGGAAGTTCGTGTCGTGTACGTTAAGGTACATAGCCTTCTCGTAGATGTGGTTGTAAGTAGGTTAGTGATCCATCTGAAATATTCATGAGAAATATTAATCATTAGTTCAAAAATTTTAATTTGAGTATTTATCAAACCATAATGATGTAGCTATTTATAACATGTTTGATAAAATTGTAGTGGAAATATAAATGCACATATAGGTCATATAGAGTGAAGTTTGAAGAAATAATTTTATTTCGACATGTGCATCAAAAAAAATTTGGTCGAAAAGTTTACTAAGTGTTAAAGTACTATTCACTCCGTGCTTTTTGTAGTGCGAGAATTGGAATGCTCAATTGAATTGCCTAAATGTGATTTTGAACTGAATATTTGCGATCGAAAATTTTATTCGCTAATGAAAGCCACAGTGAAAAGGACTTAGAAAATTTTCTAAGTTTTTAGCTCAAGATACGATACTGTAGCCGAGAAATTTTACGATCGAGAAAAATTTCCGTGTAAATTTACGATCGAGAAACTAGATTTCCAAGTAAATTTACGATTGAAAAAATTTTCGCGCGTGAATAAAAATTTCGCTATGAAAGTTAACGAGCGAGAAAATATTTCGATTTTAAAGAGGTTTTTTTTTTTTTGCTGCAAAATTTTACGATCGAGAAAATTTTATCGTCGAAAAAATTAATTTTACCGCCGCTAACATTTTCGACCGAAATCAAAACTGAAATGGAAATTTTTGACTATAAGTTTTGCGCTCAAAAATTTAAAGGGATTGCATCTATTTTATCTATTCCTCTCATTAATATTTCGCTCGCATAAAATCAAAATTGTGTTTCTCGACTGTAAGTAATTTTGATCTACGTTATTAATCTTAATGACTAAATAAAAAGTTTAGCGATCGAAAATCTTTTACGATGCAAACAGTGACTTAATCAAATTGAGATTCAATTTTCACTGTTTGCGAGCGAGAAAGTTCTTCGACGCGTTTAAAAGTTTAAACCCCAGTTTAGTCTTATCTTTAAATCGAACGCTAATAACGCAGAAAATCGAAGTTATATTCACTCAAAGTGATCAAGAAACATCGAAACTAGCCTATAAGCAGATTTAACCCAGATTATACTTAGAGATGATCTAAAATACTGCAAGCAAGTGTTCGAGTTCTCAAAATATGAACAGTCGTGAAATAGTCACAGAATCATGCGAAACATTCCAAAATACAGATGCAATGTAGTTTAAATACACGATAATCCCTAAAAGAAGTCAAATCTACCTTCTAAGGACGAAAATCAGATGAAAAAAATCGAAAGATTTTGAAGATTGACGTTCGTCTTTTGAGAGAAGAAGTTTTTCGCACGAGAATTTTGACTGTTGATTTTTGCGATCGAGGGTCTGAGCGTGTATTTAGGGATTTTCGACTGCAAGTAATGATTTCGTTTAATTTGGGCTGATCAGACGTTTTTGTGAGACTCAGTGAATTTATGCCCATTACTATTTTGATCGGGAAACTTACGATCGAGAAACCTTCTTCGTTCACTGTTTAAATTTTCGCTCGACAACATCCGATCGAAAATTTACCTTTGGTTCCTGTTTAATTTCGCTCGTCAATTTTGAGAGCGTAAATTACCACTTGGTCCCAAATCAATTTTCGCTCGAGAAACTGTGAATGAAAGTTGCAAAATTCGCCCGAATTTCTCGATAGTAAGTTTTCCTTAATATTTCGGATTGATCCTATATTTTTAAGAATAAACCACAAAATTACTCCTTCTAAGTGTAAACGAAAGTGCAATTAACTCCCTGTATTTTCGAAGAAATGACATCTGGCTCCAAAATTGATCTTCGAACATCTGCAATACTTAGAGCAAAATGTCGAGAATATTAGAGTTAATTAAGAAGTAATTATTCTAATAAGGCTTCCCCTGAATTGTTTTACCAATGTCTTGAGTTGACATTAATGAAAATTTGTGAAGTCCTCCTTATTTAAGCATTGTCCAAAGCGAATCAAAACGAGAATTTCTGCAACATTTAAAGAAAGAACATCAAAATATTTGGAACTCAAAACAATCATTATAGATGCTCCCCCTCAAATAGTGCACCTGTATCGATTTATCACGTAATCATGCAAATCAATACACGTAACAATCATTATAACACGCAATTAATCACTTTAGACTAGATACATGTTCCCCTAAACATGTAATAAAGATTTGCGCGAGGATATGAGCAAAAATCAAATATTCGCATCAATTCAATACCAATGCAAGTTAAATTTGCATTCAAAATGTGCGATGTTTTTTTTAAGATTATCGAGAAAAAAATTTATCATATATCTATGTATATATAATTTTCATATGCATATTAATATTATTAATAGTATGGGTTAGATTATTTTGCTATTGTCACACCTAAAATTTCACAAGACACTTGAAAAGATCACATACTGTCAAGTCATGTCGTCAAAATAAAGAGTCCTAAGTTCATTGAATGATCCATTTCGACAACTTTCACTGTGTTCACTGTAGCACTCGATTATTTTTGCTTTGGGATGTTTATATTTATATCACTCATGTGAACACAAGCAATCTTAAGTCAATTTACCTGTGATCGATGCGTTTTTAATCATTTCACCTTTGCGAGAGATCGTCGATGTGGAATCATAGAGACTGTGAAAGGTTTTAATTTGGTTCTGACTAAGAAGGGAATGATAGTTTTTTGGAATTGTGGACTAGGGATCTTCTTCCTTTTCTTCGTCATTCTCCTCCTTTTCCCGTTTTTCTCTTTATTGTTTATCATTCTGCATCCTTTAATGATTTTTCTTTGATTCAGTCTGCGCTTGCTCAAGCTGAAGCTCCGCTTCTCTACGAGGCTGAGAGATTATCTAAGGCGAAGATCTTCTTGTTCGTTCTCGGGCCGATACCGCGCTCATTTTCTCTTAATCCCTAGTGAGGTTTCAGAGATTATCGATTTGAAGAAGTTCGCAGTTGTGGAATTCGAACCCAAGGCCGCTCTCCTCTTCTCGTGTCTCGATATAAGACCGGATTATCGTTGGAGAAGTTCACTTCGTGGTGCTCCTCTTTCCAGCCGTTCTGACGAGTGTACGAGATTATCGATGGAGAAGTTCACAGCAAGATCCATACCCCCTTCTAATGATATGAGATTGTGATAGTCGAGGGACAGGTTCTTTTGGACTGCTTTCTGTGCGTTGAGCATTCCTCGTGTGCGTTTTCCACCTTCTTTTGTCATCTTTTTCTTTGTCAACTATTTTTCTCCCCCTCATTTTCTCGATTGAATATCCCATCGAAGACTTAGGTGTTCGGTTGAAGACTCAAAGGATTTTCAAGTGAAGAAAAGGATATCGGAGAAAGCTCAAAATGGATGACTAAAGGCTGTATTAAAGGATTGAAATTGTATATATGTAAGGCCAAGTGAGGAATTTCCTAAGTGCTCTAATCATTTTCCTAAGGATCTAACGAAAGGCGAGTATGAAGCCAAGAATCACTAGTTAAGACAAGCAATTGATGTGTGACTCGCTCAAGAATAAATCAATAGAAAGGAAAAATAACAGGCCAGAATCCTCACTTATGTAAAGTGGCTTTGTGTCTAGTAGAGCAAACTAAATGAGCTTTAGACACAAGAAAGCGACTTAGACTGACAAAATTAAGTAAGCAATCAGTCGCATGCCAGGAAAATCTAATTGTGACGTAGATCGAGCATCCTAAAAATGTCTTCATTCCCTATATTATAGTTATATGTATAGTTTATCATTATTATATATATATATATATATTTTAATTAATTAATTTTTTTATTTAGGTAATTTTATTATCACGCAAGATAAAACAATGAGCATGGAAAACACATAGAATAGAGCATGTGATAGCACAGAAGATCAGGTAATGCATATATCACGGGAGATTCAACATGCCTAATTTTCCGACAAGGAATTGGAATCGTTTTTCATCCAATGCCTTGGTGAAAATGTCAGCTAGTTGATATTCCGTGTTCACAAAGTACATGTCAATGGTGCATTTTTCTACGTGATCTTTGATAAAGTGATATCTAATGTCTATGTGTTTCGTGCGTGAATGGTGAACAGGATTGCACGTAATCGCAATGGCACTTTGGCTATCAGATGGGCAGTTCGTGCGAACATGAGCACATACACGACCTAGACGGATATAGCCTTGGCGCACATAGCTTGGCAAGCGCCGGCTAGATGGACTTGAGTGGGCATTCGGCGAAGGACGCGCGCAGCCGTGTCCAACATGCGGGGCACAATGAGTGCACAGCAGGCCAACACACACGCGCGGACTTGTGCCTGATTGCGGAACAAGCCAACACACGAATGTGGGAGCCTGGCGGAAGCCACTTGCGTGCGCGCCCGACTTGGCCAGCGATGTTGCTCGCAACATGATGGCATCGGGCAGGCTAGCATGGCACGAAGGCTTTTGACAGATTGGCATGGCTTTGGCATCGGCCAGGCTGGCAGCACATGGGCGGATTAATTATGCCAGGCTGGCACAGCATGGGCAAAAGATGGCTTTAACCGGTTGGCATCACATGGCTAGTTAAGGATCCAACCAAGCACATGGGCGAAAAGTGCCTGGTCCCACCAAGAACATGGGCGAAAGTAGCTTTGTCCCACCAAGCATGGGCGAGATTCCTTGTGTCTCCAAGCCATCTCAAGCACATGGCCATGAGTCCAAGCCAACACCTCACATGGGCGAGATGGGTATAATTTTCAAATTGCACACTATATATATGGGTATAATTTTCAAATTGTACACATAATCGCGAAGCTGAGTCCGCATCCATAGCATCTGGGAGCAACAGCTGGCGGTATTTAGCTTCAGCCGTCGAGGTTGAGACGCAATTTTGCTTCTTGGATGACCAGCAGACTAGCTTTTCGCCTAGAAATTGAGCGCCACCGGAGGTGCTTTCCTATCCATTCGGCAACCTGCATAATCAGCGTCAGTATAGCCGATAAGTTTGAAGTTCGTACCTTAAGGATACCATAGTCCTAAGGTAGTTGTGCCCTTAAGGTAGCGAAGAATACGCTTCACCGCGAGCATGTGGGATTCTTTGGGATCGGCTTGGAAACGGGGACAAAGACAAGTGGCAAACATGATATCCGACCGACTAGAAGTGAGGTAGAGAAGAGATCCAATCATGCTGGCGATAGAGTGTGATGTCGATTGATTTTCCTGCGAGATCGGCATCCAACTTGCAGCTTGTTGACATGGGAGTGCTGAGAGGCTTGCTCTAATCTTGATGGAACTTTTTCAGGATGTCCTTAATGTATTTTGTTGACTGATAAATATTCCATCATCGAGCTGCCTGACTTGAAGTCCTAGGAAGAATTGCATCTCTCCCATGTGGCTCATTTCGAATTTACTCTTCATGAGATCTCCAAACTTCTTGCAAAGCCGTGGATTTGTTGAGCCGAAAATGATGTCGTCGACGTAAACTTGGACGACCATCAGATCCTTGTCTTGCCATTTGATGAAGAGGGTCGTATCGATTGTTCCTCGAATAAATCCAGACATTATGAGGAAGTCACTCAAGACATCATACCAAGCACGTGGGGCTTGTTTTAGTCCGTAGAGAGCTTTATCCAAACGATAGACGTGATCGGGATGTTCCTGATCAATGAAGCCGTCTGGCTGAGCGACATAGACTTCTTCTTTGAGTATGCCATTGAGAAAGGCGGTTTTAACGTCCATTTGATAGACCTTGAAGTCTTTATGAGCCGCGTAAGCCAATAACAGACGAATGGCTTCAATCCGGGCTACAGGAGCATATGTTTCATCGTAGTCAATCCTTCCTGTTGGTTGTATCCCTTAGCAACTAATCGTGCCTTGTTCCGGATCACTTCACCATCTTCATTCTTTTTGTTCTTAATACCCATTTTGTCCCGATGATAGTTTTCCCATGCGGACGGGGTACTAATTTCCACACTTGAAGACGTTCGAATTGGTTGATTTCCTCTTGCATTGCAATTATCCAATCCGGGTCGTGTAGTGCGTCTGTTACTTTTGTAGGCTTGTTTTGGCTTAGGAAGCAGCTGAAAAGACTGTGTTGATGTCGTGTCCTTACTCCGCTCGAAGGACGCCAATTATCTGATCAACCGGATGAGCTCTAGTCCACCGGCGCTCATGCGGCAAAGCTGAAGAAGTTGCATCAGCCATTTGTGGGTCTAGATTTCCAATGATTTCCGATTGTTCATTCTTCCTCAACACCCAAGGTAGGTTCTTCATTGTTCTGGGGCAAATCTGAATCGGGTGAGGTAGGGACTGTTGAAGAACTTGGTACATCAGCCACGTCGGGTATAGGATTCACGGTGACTGGCGAATGTAGAGGCTCAAAGAGAGAATCCAAGTCTTCTAACACAAGTCTTAGAGCTTCGTCTGGCGGTGATTGCTGAGTTGTTGCCATCTCCTGTTGGTTTTGTGCCAACATACCAGTGAATACGGGTTCTGAGATGTTGTCTTCAGAAGCCAAAGGTTGAGCACGGGTCCTGAACTGTTTTGTTCATAAGCCATAGGGTTGAGCACGGGTCCTGAACTGTTTTGTTCAGAAGCCATTTCGTTCACTTCGTGAAAAGTGACGTTATGCTTTCCTTAATCGTGTGGTTGGACTTGAGGTATACTCGGTACGTTTTTGATGTTTGAAGAATACCCGACGAAAGTTGCTTTGAATGCTTTAGGGTCGAACTTTGCACGTTTCTCTCTGTCGTTCGCCACAAAGCACTGCACCCGAAGACTTTAAAGAATGAGATGTTGGGTACTCTCTTATTTACGATCTCGTACGGAGTCTCATTGAACCGTTTGTGAACCACCGTCCTGTTTTGGGTAAATTAGGCGGTTATTTACTGCTTCAGCCCAAAGAAAGTGAGGAAGGCCGAAATGGATCAGCATTGTACGAGCGGCTTCCACTAGGATTCTATTTTTCTTTTCAACGGCCCCATTTTGTTGAGGTGTTTTTTGCGGCTGAGAATTGTTGACTAATTCCAAGTTTTTGATAAGACTCACTGAGACATTTATTCTTGAACTCAGAGTCGTTGTCTGTTCGAATAACTTGAATAGTCTGTTGCAGTAGATTCTGAGTTGTGTTCACAAAGTTGATAATCAAGTCCCCTCTCTCATCTTTGGTTCGGAGGAACTTTGTCCAGGTGTAGCGAGAGAAGTCATCGACGATCACTAGCAC
The DNA here is from genome assembly GCA_027422505.1 of Craterostigma plantagineum. Taxonomy (NCBI): domain Eukaryota; kingdom Viridiplantae; phylum Streptophyta; class Magnoliopsida; order Lamiales; family Linderniaceae; genus Craterostigma; species Craterostigma plantagineum. The sequence continues at coordinate 34,341 of JAPQWV010002113.1, forward strand.
ATACTTGCGTTCGTTGATACTCTGTGTCTGCATCGGCCCACAGAGGTCCATGTGGATTAGTTCCAATGGACGAGAGGTAGACGCAATTTGCTTGACATGATGAGACGCTCGCTTCATTTTTCCTAATTGACAGGCCGAACATTGATGCTCCTTTTGTAGTAATATAGTGGAAGACCGTGAACCAACCTTTTCGTAGAGAGGCGTTGGAGAGCTTTCATATTCAGATGAGACATTCGTTGATGCCATAACCTGTTCCTCTGAATCACAGTCTGAGAGATGAGGCATACAGCTGTCGAGGGACGCACAGACGTCAGGTTGATCGTGTAAAGATTTGATTTCCGAAGTCCGTAGAGGAGTTCTGTGTCCCGACTGTCCAAAATTCTGCACCGGTCAGCGTGAAACCACTTGAAATCCTTTATCGCAGAATTGGTCTATGCTGAACAAGTTATGGCGGAGTCCTTCGACGTAAAAGACATCTTTTATCGTCAGATTTTCTAAAATGATATCCCCAAATCCAAGAATCGGAATTGATTCATTGTTTCTAAATCTGACTTTGCCGTTTGGTCGGTCTTTGTAGTTGCTCAACAGCTCTTGTTTTCCAGTCATGTGTGTGGAGCAACCAGAGTCAAGGTACCACACATGATGGATCTGCAAAAACAAGTTAGAGAGCTTTAGGTACCCACTTAAGCTTGGGTCCTCTCAGATTAGCAGATTTAGTTTTAGGTTCAGATATGATTCCTAACTTATTACTTGAGGGAGTTTTAATGACCCATGTCACTTTCGTAGAAGTGGTTTTGGGTGTTGCCTTTTCGGCTTTTGTCGTCCTAGGCGGAGATTTAGGAACCCATTTGGTGAACCATGCAGGGAAAGTTAATTTCAGCACGTACAAATGCTTTGGTAGGCTTGACTGAGGAAAAGATCTTTTCTTTTGATATCTCCTAAGGTGCTTGGGGGACTCAATCTTTACGGGATACCTTAGGTGAGTACATGCATGTACAGCGCCATAAGCTTTCTTTATGGCTGGATCTTGTTTCCTACGGGTCTTCTAGTGGCATTTGTTTCAGAATGATTATTTTTAATTTGTGAGGTAGAGCCTATTTCGTAGTTGTAGCTTCTAAAGGTGATGGGCTGAAGAGTACATGTAGAAGCAATTATTCGAAGAGAAGAAATGGCTCTTTTATGTTTCGAGTGTCATTTATTTGTACAGAATGAGTAAAATTCTTAGTCATACTCAAATCTACTAGCTCATTCTTAATACTAGACACTCTCGCCTTCGGTTCTAGTGCTTGCCCTACGCTCCCTGTAGAAATAGGTAAACTAGATTTAGTCTTTGCATTCTTAACAGAATTATCAATGCACTTTTGATCTTTCGAAGGTGATTTTTCGATTTTCACGCTTTCCAGAATAGCATGAGAGGTAATTTGGGAGGATGAGGAAGCTTTGAGATTTTCCATCTCTTTTAAGAACTTCTTTTCAACTTCAAAATTCTCTCTTTCTTTATCTAATTTTGCTTGAGATTCTTCTATCTGTTTTATTATAGGAGGTGTAATACCCGTAAATTTTAATACGGGATTTTGATATAATTATAATGTAATTTTGGGAATTAGGAAGTTTCATAAAAAAATCTATAGGGAAATCTCGTTATTGTATACTTGTCCAATCAGTTGTTACTTTCAATGCATCCAAGTATATCATAAACGTTAGATAGGAAGAAACCCTCATTTACAAGCAAAGCTAAAAGAAGAATTCGAAGGAGTTTAAAGCATCCGAAAACTTCATTCTCAAGGATAGGTATGATAAAGAACTTATTCTATGCTCTCAATGCTTTACATATTTTTAACATATACGTTCTTAATAATCCTAATAGAGTTTGAATTCTATTATGTCTAGAAAACCTAAACACTCTAAAATCTGAGTTACGAGCATGTGTGTGTTTAGGTAACGGGATAAGAGCTGTGACGTTTTTGAGTTAATTGTGTTCTTGATAATTCGATCGTTTAAGGAGTACGGTTTTCCGGGTTGAAAATGATTTTGAAGACGATATTATATTGATAGATATTGTTTTAGGGTTTTGGGTAGAAATCGAACTAGTTATGTTATGCAGTAGAAATCTCGAGATGAATTCAGATAAAAATGTCGAAGGAAATCTCGGTAGGTTAGTATGTCTCGACATTTTTATAGGTTTCGATATTTTCCAAAGGTTTCGACATTTTCAAGAAATAATGGTTCGACATTTGTTCTTTTCCCAATTATAATAAAAGTCGACATGTATGTCTCGACATTTCATCTTCAACCAAGGTATCGACATTATCTATTAAAGTTCTCGATATCATAATAAAAGTCGAATTGATGAGCTCGACATTTTCTTCAAGTATGATTGTAGAAGCTCGACATTTATTAGGTATAGATCACGACATTTTAAGATTAACATCTCGACATTTTTCAAGGGGTTCGACTTTTCAAATGATGGTCTCGACATTTGTATAATTCGACATCTTTATATGTCTCGACATTTTGAGGGATAAGATGTCGACATTTGTGAGATTTCGACATTGTGTTTTAATTAATAAATTTTCGATATTTTTAATTTTTTGCTATATCTAGAGTTTTCAATATTTTAGGGTTTATTTATTTTAGGAATATCATTATTTTTAGGTTTTCGTAAATTTTAGGGTTTCTATAATTAGGGTTTGGGAACTTGAAAACTTATACAGTTTAGCAAATATACTGATATGATAATATTATTTATTTAGAGGTTCGACATTTACGGATTCCACCAGACCTCTTGACTGGTTTTAGCGGGAGGACAGGTAGGTGGATCATCCATCTACAATGCGTAAACACATATGTGATTTATGTGCTTTATGTGATTCGATGATTTCTATGACTTACGTGATTTACATGATTTATGTATGTTTTATGTGAAACCACGTTTTATGTACCATTATATATATGCATGGCACGTGCATATCACGTGAGGGCGAGAGATGGTTTCCACCGTATTGAGACGGTGATGATTTGAGGTATTGTTAAGTGGGGTAGATTGAGATTATTAAGACGACTTGTTAGGCTCACAGATTACCTGGCCGAGACAGACGTGATCGATCTGTCTACTCGGATGTGGTCGGTTCGAGGTGCAAAACGCCAGATGATTATATATATATATACATATATATATATATATATATATATATGGATACGGGCTTTATCGCCCAAGAATTATTGTGGAAGAGACGACCTAGTAGGTGGCCATTGACGTGATCGATCAGTGCACTACCGGCGTAGCTTACCGCTGATTACGGGTGGAAATCACGTGACCACCCATGATATTTATTGCGCGCGTGAGCCTAACCATGGGCCCCATATTGTGATGTGAGATAGGAATGTGGGAAAAGAAAAGAGTGTGCATGGCATGTGGTATTGGGATTGGGATTGAGCGCACGCTTGCATACATGCATTTTATTCACCTACTGGGCGAATTGCTCGTGTTTACGTGTTGTAGGTACTGAGTCTGACGCTGATACGCGTCGAGACTGAGGCGGCTGGTGGCGGTGCTCCACGGACTTTTGAGGGCGGTGCGGTACATGGATGCGCCCTGTGGAGCGGCGTTAGGGTTTTTGCTATTTTGTTATTTTGGGGCTACGGCCTTTGTATTAACTGACTAGGTGGACGACATTTTGTCATAATGATATTATTTTAGGAAAAAGTTTTAATTAGACGGGCCTTCCGCGGCTTACGTTGCGGAAATCCGCCACTAATCCTAGTTAGAAAAGTCGGGTCGCCACAGGAGGTTTATAGAGAGGATTTTTATAATGAACGTCTTTGACTTCCTCGTAGTGTGTTTGAGATTCAGGAGGTAGAACTTGAACTAAATCACAGATAGGTGTTAAAGATGGTTTCATATTTCTGTCTCTTTCATTTAGTTCTGTGTAGTCAAAAGGGATTTCAGGCCCATGTGAGGCTCTCTCTTGGATGAATCTAAAGTACTTTGTTTTGTCGCTTCAGTAAAATCTCTAAGAGAGGTTATTCCTAAACCCATGTTTTTAATATCATATATTTCTTTTTTTCGTAGAACACGTGGGTTAGTGAAACCTATGCCTTCTATTGGATTATAGAACTCTATATCCTTGGGCTGGTTTAAAAATATCGTCTGTTCAGATTGTCCCGTACGCATAAGAAGATCATCTAATTTCTTAATTTTCGCATATAACTTCTTACGTTCCTCACCTAGGAGAGCATAATTATTTTCTACCATCAGTTTAGCGGCTTGACAGGCATCTAGATCTTTACTAAGCTCACTAACCTTAGTATTAGATATTTCTAATTGAGCTTCTAGGTTGGTGACCTAGTGGTTGCTTCGGTTATCCTACAATTTAGGGTGGCTTTCTCATTGAGATTCCTAACCAAGCAATTGTAGTTATTTTCTAGCCTATCTTCTAACTCCTTAATCTTTTCGCTATGCTGTCCTATTTGAGGTTGACTAGTCTCTCTAGAACGTAGGATCTTAGTAAGTTCTTCTATTTTAGCACTAGAGCCTCTAAGTTCTGACTCGAGACTATTTATCTTCTCCTGAGACCTAGAAAGGTTATCCTCTACTTCCGTAATACTTTTCTGCTCACGTTTCATGTTAGCATATTGTTTTTGATATGATTCTAACATGGTCAATAATGTGGAAGAAGAGTCTACCTCTTGTGATGAGGTGGATGCGTCATCTTTGTCCGTCTGATTGGATGTTTCGGCATCACTGTCGTTATCAAGGCGTGCCATGAGGGCAAGATTCTCATCTCCAGAACTAGACGTGTCTTCAAGCCAGTGGTCCTACTCTGCCATGAGGGCTACACCTGCTTCCTTCTGCTTCGTGAGTTGAAGCTTCTTGGAGTAGTAATTAGCATCTCTTTTCTTGGGAAGAGTGCATTCTCTGGCAAAATGACCAGGCTTGCCACAGTTGAAGCACTTGTTGGGCTCTTTAGTGTTCTTGACTTCGGAGCTCTCTGGTGCATGTTCCTTGTTCTTAGAGCTTGATGTCCGAAGTCTGTTGGCCGAGGATGAGGACTTCTTCTTGAAGTATTTCTTGCTAATTATCTTTCCGATTAAAGCCAATTGCTTCCCTAGTGCTTTCATGCTTGGCTCGGCGTCTGATTCTGAATCTTATTCTGACTCGGATGATGAGGGGGGCCTAACGATCTTCTCTTTGCGAGGCTTTGTTCCACGCTTCTCTGAGACTAGAGTAACGATGTTGTCAACCTGCTTGCCCTTCTGCTCTTTCTGAGTCTCGCAAACATCTTCCTCGTGTTGCACGAGATTATCAAATACTGCATGGATATCCAACTCCTCCAGATCTTTGTTTTGTCTAATTTGAGTGGATATCTTTTTCCAATCCGAGGGTAGTGAGCATAGAATCTTGTTGTAAAAAGGATAGTAAAAATAAAGGGGACACCGGTAATTTACGTGGAAAACCCCAAAACTCTGGGTGAAAAACCACGGACAAGGTAAGGATATTTTACTGTGGTAATTTAGGAGTTACAACTCTCTACCGTAAGGAGAAAACTAGCTCTATCTCTCTTACAATAGGAGACTCACAAACTCTCTAAATATTTTCCTCACAAACACTTATATATACTGAATATAAGAAGAAGTTATTGTCTTTTAATACCCGCACCTTTGCAGAATTCATTGAATTCCCTGCCAGTATATTCTCCTCCATTGTCGGACCGCAGGCATTTGATCTTCTTACTGGATTCAAGTTCGACCTGCGCTTTGTATGTTTTGAAGGTAGGAAACACATCGTCCTTCTTCTTGATTGGATACACCCAGCATCTTCTGGAATAGTTGTCGATGAATGGCACGAAGTAGTTTGCTCCCCCAGGGATGTGACCGGTGCTTGCCAAACGTCAGAGTGCAGCAGTTCCAGAATTTCTGTACTTCTGAATTTTGACGGGCTGAACTTCGGGCGATGCTGCTTACTTACAATGCAATTCTCACAAAATGGTAGTGACACGATTGTGAGACCAGGAAGTAGATTCTTCTGGACAAGAATTTTCATACCTTGCTCAGACATATGACCAAGCTTCTTGTGCCAAGTCATCGAAGACTTCTCGATTGAATTTGCAGTGGCCCCGCAGATAATAGATTTTTCTTCAGACTCTCAACATGTCGCACAGCTTGAATGGTACGAATGGTGCCGTCGTACATCTTTAATTTGATCGTACCAGTCCCAACGATCTTCAGAGGTTGATCATTACAGCTGTACACGAACCCTCCAGAGGTAGGTTTGTACTGATGAAACCATTCCCTTCTTGAGGTCATGTGGAAAGTAGCTGCGGAGTCAAGAAGCCACATATCGTCAAATCTTCCTTTTTCTCCGATGGTGGATGCAGCTTCACATACTAGAACAAATCCGTCGTCTGGAGCATTGACCATGTTTCCTTGAGCATTGAGGTTTTTGTTAGACCCCAACAATCTTTCTTCATATGACCCTTTTTGCCACAGTGATAACATTTGATAGCCTTCTTATTTTGCGGGACCGATTTTTGACTTCCACTAGGACCACGTTCTTCATATCTGATCCGCTTTCGGCTCCCACTTGGACCACGTTCTCTAGATCTGATATTTGTTTCCATGTTTGTTTTCGAGATTTATATCTTCCTCATCTCGTTGAGAAGAGTGAGGTATCTTTGGTATGTATCATAGAGGCTCTCCTCCAGCTTAGCTCTGAAGGAGTCATAAGCAGTGAGAATATTCGCCTTTTTGGCCTTGATGTCTACTTCCGTCCTTTGCATCATCCTATGCAACTCATCCCACATTCCCTTAGCCATTGGGAGGTTGTCTATCTGTCTATAGATGTCGTTGGGGATGCTTGCATGAGTGTGTTCATGGCTATCAGATCTGCCTTAGCATGGGCCATGTCCTCAATGGTGTATTACCTATGTTCCTTAAGTCGCCTAGTAGCGGGAATTGAAGGAGTAACCGTGTCATCACCGCTACGTTGACCTTGCAGGTCCCTCTTCAAGTGACTGCAATAAATTTTCGGCTTGATCTTTCAGAGCTATGAAGTTTAGGAAGCGGCTTCTCCAGACCGTATGCATCCATCTCTTCTCCCCCTCCCTTTTTTGTTGACGAAGGATCTTCGTTTGTTGTTTTGATGGATTTGAATGATGTTGTGTGCTTCACAAGTAGCAAATTCGTTAGTAGCATTTGATTCAAAAATGATGGAGAATTAATTTCGATTCAATCTTTAAAGTTTGATCGAAAATAATTATTTGATTTGAAGAGATAGTACGGTTTTCGCGCGTCAGGTACTGTTCAAAAATTTTCAAGCGTAAATTATTTCGACTTGAATGTAATTTTACGCTGAAAAGTTATGTAAACAGTGAAATCAATAGTAAAATTATTGACTGAAGTTTTGCGATCGAAAATTTTAAGCATCGAAAATTATTGTTGACCAGAATCCACAATGTAGATTTTATCAAAGGTTGACTCGAAAGATTGACCAGTGTTTTCGAGCGTAAAGTTTCTTTAATTGATTTTGGTCGTTGAAGAACAGTACCCTAAGGAGTTTCTCGCTGAGTCAAATCTAATTGGTTGACCGAAAAATATTACGAACGAGATCAAATACATCTGACCGACTAAATTTTCGAGAGAAAAAATTTTGCGCGGGGGTCAAAATAGTCAATTCTCGTCAAAATTTTAAAGCTCGTAAATTTTTTAAACACGTTCTTGACAGCAGCGACTTCCGTAACAAATCAGATTCTAATTGAGCAAACTTTCTCGCACAGAAGTTTTCGATCGAGAAATTAATTTCGATCGAAGACTTAGCGAGAAAAATTGAAATACATAGTTTAAGCACAGAATATGATTTTAATACAGATTCAAGCAAATACTAGAAATTAATCGATGAGACTACAGGTATATGCTCGAAATAAGCTACTGAGTACTCACGAACAGAAGATTAACATGTTTTGAAGCAAATGATAATCAATTTGACGAAAATCAAAACACGTTCATACTGTTTTTGCGCGAATAGTGAACTCACAGAATCAAAAATTCGACTCAAATCATGATTCTGATTGCTACCGATCTAATCCTGATTGACTAATACTACTTATGCGAGCACAGAAACATCAAAATCAGATCAAATAAACACATAATTAAGACTGTTTGATCGAAGTTCAACTTCGCACCAAAACTGTTCTTCGATGGAACAGTGACAAAATAAAATTTCGATCAAATTCTAACAATTTTCGTTTCAAAACAGAACGAATCTGCTCTGATACCAATTGTTAGATCCCCGTTTGTCAACACAATCAATCCTAGGCATGAATTCTAAGGAAGTCGATTAGAATTATTGAACATTGCAATTCGATCGAAACCTTCAATGAAGAACACGAGAGAGAATTCCTTTAGTGAGAGAATGATTTCTGAGTTTCTCTCTCTAGAATTGAATTCGACAGCCTATCGGATTGATTCTCTAATTTCTGTATTGAGCTCAATGTTTGTACAACTATTTATACCAAACAAACTTGGTATAAATATCAAACCAGTCCAAATCTAAGGACTACTATACATCAAGCCCCTAATTACAAGGACATGTAATTAAATCAATGCACAATTAAAATCGTATTCTACATGATTTTTTTTTTTTTAATTTATTTATCGTTAATACTACTTTTCAAATATTAAGAAAATAATAATTATTATAATAACAATAATATAGTTTAGTTGAAAGTGGTATCATTTATTCACATCGAAATTTATTCTATACATGTTAAATTTTCTGTCGTTAATAAATGAATTGTGGTGAATTATATAATTATTAATTATTATCTTACTAACATAAACTAATAACTGTGAAAATATTGTAATTTGAAAAGTTTTGTGGGGAAAATGAAAAGAATAATAGTTAATATTAAAAAGTTTATTAGTTTTGTACTAGTTTTAAAAATTCAACTAGTTTTGTAATTAGATCATCAAATAGATCATCACTGTTGGGATACCCCGGTGTCTCCCGGAGACGCCACGTCCCCGGTACGGTGCGGAACAAAAATTTTCCAGGTTCTCTTATTGCCCTCGTTGGTTGGATCAGAATAGTAACACATAGACATGTAATAGGGCGGGTCAAACCGTAGAGAATTACCAGTTGAAGCGAGTGGCAGCTCCTCGTCCTTTTCTTCAAGACTTCGTCGATGGTGGTGGATGGCAATAAATCGTCACGCCGATCTCGCAGTGTACCACGGAATCAGTTCTCTAAATATGGCTAGAGAGAACAGAGCCGTCGCGTGAGAGAAGAGTGTGTGCGTTCGGTGTGTGTTTTATGCCTTGTTGAGGACGAAAATTTCACTCCCAATTATGAAATAGGGCTGCCCTATTTATACTATGATATATTTGGAAATCCCTAGGATATCTCAAAGATATGATTTCGATTTTTCTCCTAAGTTGAGAGATTTTGCCATATCTTCTCTCCCTTATTTAATTCAAAATTCATATAAGGATACTTACCATAATTAGACAACTAACTTAAATACTGAGTCAAACTAAGTATATGTAAATATGGTATAAAATTCGAAACTTAATCCAAGATTAATTTCAAATTTTCACCTTAAAATAAATAATATTCCAAATACATTATTTCCATATTTATATTTTATTTTTCGAAATTAATTCCCAATGCATGATTCGAAAATCAGCTTAGGGTCAAATTTCAATTTTACCCTCAAGCCTTTTAAGCACTTGGCCAAGCCCAAGTCTCAAAGTTAGTTTCATACGAAGTCCGACTTCGGTCCATTAAACGGCCCGAGGCCCACTAAGGCGCGGCCCAACGGCCCAAGGCCCGTTAAGGCCCAAAACACTTTCTCTCCTTATCAGTACACGTTAATGATCCTTTTTTAAGCCCGACTCTCTAGGTTCGACTCAATCAGGTCGAGGGGAACCAGTGACAGTCGAGACTTCAAAGTCAACTCCGTCAAAGCCCCTTTCGGTCTAAGGTTCACGTAGACTACTATAGTGTTGTCGTCGGTCATTGACACTCCTTGAGTAATAAGCCATGTTCGACCGTACGACCCGTGAGTCAGTGTCTATGAAACGATTCAATCCCTTGGTTCGACTCGCATCACAAGTCATGACCTCCGAATCCAAGCAGGATATCGGCACTCGATTGGTCATCGAAAATAAGCCATAATCGGTTATCCAGCACCCAACTGGAGACTAAGGCTTACGGACTTTTAATGCTCGAGGTTAAGAGTCCACTGGTGCCTTCCTCTCTCGTACCCATCGAGAACAGTGACTCAACTCGTCACATTTGGATTTGTTCATTTATTGCTTTACCGGATGCTTAGTAAAGTACTCTTATTTCCCATAGACGAACAATGCCACACAAAATATCTTATTACATAAAAGGACGAATGATAAATAAGCTAATGCCCTATACAATCTAATCCTCGTATAGCATTCGAGGGCATATTCCTAACAATCTCCCACTTGCACTCAATGACATACGCTGCAGTATCTAATACCCATCTTTTCGAGATGTCTAGCCAGCACTGCCTGTGATAGAGGCTTGGTGAACGGGTAGGCTACGTTTTCCGCAGTCGCAATCTTCTGCACGGCTAGGTAGCCATTATCAACGAATCCACGTAACAGGTGGTACTTTCTTTCTATATGTTTAGACCTGCTGTGAGACCTCGGTTCTTTCGCCTGAGCAATAGCGCCAATATTGTCACACCACAATGGCAATGGCCTATCTGCTACAGGAACGACACCAAGTTCTTCCAATGAACTTTCTCATCCAAACACCTTCCTTCGCTGCCTCTGAGGCCGCTATATACTCTGCTTCGCAGGTGGAATCTGCAGTAGTGCTCTGTTTGGAACTTTTCCAAGACACCGCTCCACCGTTGAGCGTAAAGACGAATCCTGAAGTGGATTTTCGGTCGTCCACGTCAGACTGGAAATCCGAATCCGTATACCCTTCCACATCCAATTCTCCATTAACGTAGACCAGCATCATATCCTTAGTCCGTCTGAGGTACTTGAGGATAGTCTTGACTGCTGTCCAATGTTCCTTACCAGGGTGGTCAGCCTGAAACCGATACGCCCACAGCGTACGCCCAGTCAGGTCAGTGCAAAGCATCGCGTACATCAAGCTACCCACTACGGATGCATAGGGGATTCCATTCATCTCTTTCCGCTCCAACTCACTTTGAGGGCACATAGCCTTGGAAAGGTGAATCCCATGCCGCATAGGCAGGAACCCTTTCTTAGAGTTGTCCATATTATATCGCTTCAGGACTTCTCTAAGTAAAAGGCATGGGAGAGTCATAACATACGATTCGCTCGGTCTCTATAAAGGCGAATCCCCAAGATGTATGTAGCTTCTCCCAACTATTTCGTGGGGAATTCGGTCGAAAGCCACGCTTTCACCATCGAGAGCATTCCAATATCATTTCCTATCAAAAGGATGTCGTCCACATACAATACGAGGAAAGATATTTTGCTCCCACTGCTTCTTGTAGACGCAAGGTTCGTCTGTTCTTTAAGAATCCATGCCCCTTGACCACTTCATCAAACCGAAGATTCCAGCTTTTAGAGGTTTGTTTCAGTCCATAAATGGACTTGTTCAGTTTGCACAGCCTATGAGCATCCCCTGCGATGTAAAACCCTTGGGCTACTCCATATATATTTCCTCCTTGAGGTATCCGTTTAGGAACGCAGTTTTTACATCCATCTGCCAGATCTCATAGTCATAGTGCGCAGCTATCGCATCTCATACTTCATCATAGGCGCAGCTATCGCATGCCATCTGTACCCTTTCGCCACAAGCCTAACTTTGTATTATCAACCAATCCGTCAGATCCTATCTTTCTTTTGTAGATCCATTTACACCCAATGGGTCTAAAACCAGCTAGGAGGTCTACTAGAGTCCATACTTGGTTTTCGTGCATAGAATCCATTTCGGCTTGCATAGCTTTAAGCCATTTCTCCGAATCCTTAATCCTGATTGTCTGGTCATAGGTAGTGGGATTGTCGACGTGCCCTTACATCGCAGCAACCTCGTGCTCGATGTCATTCCGTATCTCTCAGGCTGGCGAGATACTCTACCCGACCTGTGCAAGTCAGTTTGCGCCTCGGACTGCCCTACGGTGTCACCCGACACTGGAGTTTGTGAAAGCGCTTCTGAATACTCTCCAAGAGTTACTTCGCGACCCGCTCCACCTTCTCGAACGAAATCTTCTTTGAGATAGTGAGCCTGAAGGGCTACAACGATTCTCTAATCGTCGTGGAAGTAAAAATGGTATCCCATGGAATCCTCAGGATACCCGACAAAACGTCCTTTCACAGCCTTCGATTCCAGTATATCTGTCTTGAGCTTTTTCACAAACGGGGCAACCCCAAATTCTAATGTGATTCAAGCTCAGTTTTCGTCCTGTCTATATCTGATACGGAATACGATCGACAGACTTTGTCGGACATCTATTCAGAATATGTGCCGCTGTCAACAGGGCGTGACCCCACAACGATATGGGCAGGTCTGTATAGCTTAGTATAGATCGAACCTTATTCAACAGAGTTCGATTTCTGCATTCGGACACACCGTTCAACTGGGGTGTTCTGGGCGGCTGTAAAATTATTCTGTCCTCTTTCAAGAACTCGTCAAACTCGAGGCTCATGTACTCACCGCCTCGATCTGATCGAACGGTTTTAATGCTCTTTCCAGTCTGATTTTCCACCAAAGCCTTGTACTCTTTGAACCATTCAAAAGTATCTGACTTTCATGAGATACACCTTGCCAAAGCGAAAGTGATCATCAGTGAAGGTAACGAAATAACGGAAGTTACCGCGAGCCGCTACCCCGAACGGTCCGCAAACATCCATGTGGATCAAACCGAAAAGTTCTGCGGCTCTCGTAAAAGTCCCTGTGAAGGGTGACTTGGTCATCTTTCCAAGGATACAAGATTTACAAGTTGGATAGGGATCAGACCCAAGCGGCTTATAACGCCGGTTTTCTCCAACTCAAGAATCTTCTGTTCTCCAGCGTGACCGAGTCAAAGATGCCACAGCAGTCTTGAGTTCGACTCCAATTTTCATTTGTTGGTGACTGTATTCACAGTTTTTATTTTATCTTCGATATTTAGGTAATACAACCCATTCAGTAAACTTGCACTTCCGACGCAATTATTTTTAAAATAAATATTGCATATATTATTACTAAAACGGAACTCATAACCGTTTCCGCTCAAAACGGGAATAGAAACAATATTCTTAAGCCCCTTGGGGACATCAACTCCACTATGAAACTTTCAACGAGGTTTCCGAAACTCTTCTCGGGAGGATAGTTTTTCGAGAAAAATAGTGGGAGTCAATCGAAACGAAAAGTCCTTCTTTGCGCTTGATAAATGATAAGATAAACCTAATTAGATCTTTATTTTCTGTAGATTTACGTTTCTTTCTATTTTACTGCGATGGCGAACATAATTACTATGCTGCTTGAGAGAAACTGTTTGGTGGGACCAAACTACGTGGACTGGCTCCGTAACCTGAGGATAGTCCTAGGTATGGAGTTTTATGTCCTCGATTCCCCATACCGCAAGTCCCAGGGGCTGATGCGAGTGACGAAGACCGGGCTGCGTATGCCAAATGGCAGATAGACGAGCCAAAGGTCAAGGGCTATATACTTCTTTCCATGAGCAATGAGTTGCAACGTACTCACTCAAAAATGGAAGTGGGCGCCATTTTGCTTCATTTGAAGGAGCTTTTTGGCGAACATTCCAGGAGTGCTCCCACCTTCCTTCAATTCGTTCATCGTGAACTTTAATCTTAACAAGGCCGAGATGACATTGACTAGGTTAGTGAACCAGTTGTCGGCAGCGCAGACTCAGATGAAGAAGGTGAAAGGAAAGGAAGTTGTTCTTGTCGCGAATGCTAAGACTCGAGGGTCGAGTACAAAGAAAAAGTCGGACAAGCCCAAAGGACGAATTTCGAAAGGCAAGGCCAAGAAGAACGTGTTCAAAGGTGCCAAGCCGACGGACAAGTGCCTTCACTGCAATGAGCTTGCCATTGGAAGCGCGATTGCCGAAGCTATCCGCCACAGGTAAAGAACTTTACGTTTTGGAAACAAATTGTTCTATGACAGTATATTCCGCTTCATGGATCTTAGACTCGGGAGCTAGTGCTCACATCTGTGTTTCGAACCAGGGTCTGGAACGAAGTAGGAAGTTGGCGGATCGAGAGATCATGATCAACGTAGGAAGCGGACATAGTGTACCGGCGACCCACATTGGATCAAGAACTCTTGTTTTGTCTACTAGACATAGTTTGCTGCTTTCCGATTGTTTGGTTTTGCCCAAGGGGCTTAAGAATATTGTTTCTATTCCCGTTTTGAGCGGAAACGGTTATGAGTTCCGTTTTAGTAATAATATATGCAATATTTATTTTGGAAATAATTGCGTCGGAAGTGCAAGTTTACTGAATGGGTTGTATTACCTAAATATCGAAGATAAAATAAAAAATGTGAATACAATCACAAACAAACGAAAATTGGAGTCGAACTCGAGACTGCTGTGGCATTTTCGACTCGGTCACGCTGGAGAACAGAAGATTCTTGAGTTGGAGAAAACGGCGTTATAAAGCCGCTTGGGTCTGATCCCTATCCAACTTGTGAATCTTGTATCCTTGGAAAGATGACCAAGTCGCCCTTCACATGGACTTTTACGAGAGCCGCAGAACTTCTCGGTTTGATCCACACGGATGTTTGCGGACCGTTCGGGGTAGCGGCTCGCGGTAACTTCCATTATTTCGTTACCTTCACTAATGATCAATCTCTGATCTACACGTGGTGTGTGAATGAAAAGTGCGACAAGTAATAATTAAAACGAATACCTAATTACTATCACCGACGTGCGATAGGCAGTGGACCTATCGTGTGTAGTGCAGTAAATATGAGTAAACGAGTATCGAACACAAGGAATAAATTAATTACTAGTAGTGACCTATCGACTCGATATTTAGCCTAAATAAAATAAGCAGAGGGTTTTACGAATTATCTGAATAGATTACTCCTAAATCAACTAGAGATTCAAAGAACACGCTTAAAACTGGTAAGAAGCTTTCAGATGATAAAGGTGTGCTCGGGATTCGAATCCCACTAGGTGTGATCGCCTAAGACAATGAAATATCATGCCTACGTGATTCTTGACTAGATCGCAGTAATTTTCCTACCCGCTCACGAATTTGTTGTCGCCCTAAACGCTCGCGGGGATCTAAGATTTATCAATTACTAAAAGCGAGGATCGAGTATTTGCTTTCGCCCTATACTCGAATCCTATCTTCTACGAACGGCCTAAACGTTGTTTAGCTGTCGCCCTAAACATTTTCCACACGATCACTTTAACACATAAACATATTAAAGTGACGAAACAATTTCATAGATAGATAAATAGTCAGAAAACGAGTCACGATAAACATATGTCTTAATAACGAAATAACCTAGTGTTCATCTAATCCCAAACACATAGGGAATTTAGCTACTCATAATAGACGAAAAAACAACAAAAGAAATAAGAACGAAGAAGAAAAACTCATGATCTTGAATACTGATGATCTGGGGTGGTAGCGCGGATGATTCTTCGTTCTTCGTTCAATTGGGCGTGATTCCGTCATTGATTCGTCTCTTGCGCTCGGGACGCAATACTGTGTTCGTCAAGGCTCTTTTTCATCTCTTGAGGGATTAGGGTGATATCTGGTCAGTCTCCACTTTCTGCATCGAATTTGGGTTTTTATACTGATTTTCGTAACGGTCATGGCCTGGGACATGGGCCGTCACGGCCGTGACCATCGCCGACTCAACTCCTTATTCTCGCTGTCAAGTGTCACGGCCAATTGCATGGGAGGTCACGGCCGTGACCAACTTCAGCCCAACTCTCTGCCGAACGTCACGGGCTGGTGCATTACTCGTCACGGCCGTGACGACGGGCAGTGAATCTTCTCGCCTTTCTGTCCTATGTCACGGCCAGGTGCACTTGGTGTCACGGCCGTGACCGATTGGAGTGTTCGTCTTCTTTGCTCCGTTTTGCCTCGTTTTCGCTCCTTTTCGCTCGAACTCGTCCTAAGCTCTTCAATAATGAAATAAGTGTAAATATGACGAATAAACACATAAAATGATTGCTAGAGCTCTATTATATCCAATTAAACACTATGATAAATGCATTGAAATACGTTTATCAAACCTCCCCAACTTAAGCATTTGTGTCCTCAAGTAAATAGAAGTCAGAAGCATCATCTAAATTCAAATCATCTAGAAGTACAGAACAGAGCATCATCACAAGTGAACATTTCAAGTTAAGAGCAAAAGATCACAAGACTCAAGTCAATCAAATGAAGCAAGATCAAGCACAGATATAAATAGAACATACATCAACAAGAATCTAATCGACACTGAAGCGCAAGCATAATGAACACTTAATCAGAGCAGGACACTAAGCAAGTCACAGCATGACAAACACAGTCACACGTCCCAACATAAGACTCGATGTTCTCGCTCTGAAATCCTAGACTTTTCTGCCCGACCATCTCGACTCAGTTCCCTTCATTTTCTGCCCTTTCACCTTTGTCACGCTCTACTTTTGTGCACTGCCCTTATTCCCTAAAAACATCAAGGTTCGGCTTTTGTCGCAAAGAATACATCGTCACAGCGAATGTCGTGTACCTAGGGATACGTATTACCGAAACCTATATCTTGCCAAAGGGTCATGGGCAGGCTTATGCAAGGGATCGGGTCATTTCAGAAAACGGTCAAGTAAGGGATGAGTCATTTCACGAATAGCAGAGAAGAACATCAAATCATACACTGAAACAGTAACTCTCAAGTTCGACTTCTGCTCTATTCTAATCAATTCAGGTTCATAATCTCTGGAGGTTTATTCAGGTCAGTGGCTTCTAAGATTTATGAGGAAAGCAAACAAATAGGCTCAGGCTCAAAGTGGCTACTAAGGGGTTTAGTCATGGTGGGGAAATCTGGCCCTGGACTTAATTCCTAATGCCCTTATCATTTTCGCACTCAAGCATCAAAAATAGTTTCAACACGCATCAGGCAAGCAAGTTCTAGAGAGACATAGACTAGTCACGTCACACAATCAAGAAAATGAGCATAAGCTCGTCAGGCTCAAACTCTCACAACGTAACAGGGTTATATGTACGAGTCTCTCAAAGAAGTGCTATATCAATTCAGGCAGACACGATTCAATCAGTCATGCATATCTTAATTGCTCACAAAATTTCATAAAATGCAAACCAACTCGAGATAAGCGCAAACAATCATGCCAGATTCAGTAATTCATGCCTTTCCAACGAAATTTATAGCTCACGGACACGTCATTCAAAACAAAATTTAAAATTTTCACGTAAGTTCTCAAACTAAATTCCCCTCCCCATACTTAAGTCTGACGTTCTCCTCAACGTAAAAAGCATAAAAGGGGAGGAAAAAGGGTTTAAAAAGAACGGGACTCCCCTGACGAGAAATGACGTGGTCGTGAAGTAGTCGTGACTTAGCGCGTGAAGGTCGTGTTGTAACCCGTTATGCGTATCCTGGCGCTAGCTAAAGAGAGAGATAGACATAAAAAGAGAGTAATCATAGATTAACTATAAACATAGTTATAAGCATAAATGGTAGAAACAAAGTAAAAACACTGGCGACTACTCAAGCAAACGAAATGTCTTAAAAAGAAAAAAAGAAAAGAAATCCCTAAGGTGGTGGCGGCGGTGGCGACGGTTGCCTCGTGAGAAGGAAGGACATCGACTGGGGAGTATTTGAGCGCCGTGTCCATGGCTTGTAGGCCCTGGTTGTAGCGGTCTAGCTCTTCTTGGTACCGACAGTGAGCTTCCTCATTCCGTCGCTCGTACTCTTCCTGTCGGCGCCGAATCTCTTCGTTATATCGTCAGGCTTCTTTGTCCCGCTGCAGCGCATCGGCGTTCATGCGCATCATGTCCTGGCGCAGCGCTTCGAGGTCCGCTGTTTGACGCGTAGTGGGCGACGCCAGATGACTCGCCAGGGTGGTAGCCGGAGGAATAGGATGGCCCGGCGGTCGTGTCTGTCTCCACTGGGTAAGGGCCCTCGAGGTAGAGCTGGTCGGCGGGGACGTCGACGTGGTCCGTCTGGCCACGATTCATCTCGTGCCAGACGTACACCTTGTTCGTGCGAGTCCAGGTGGGCGCCTTCACGAGCATCTCCTCGTTCAAGGGGTGGCGCCCGCCAACTATGTCCATCTCGGGTGCATTCGCTGGCCAAAGGCGTAGTCCCCGGACAACATTAGTGACGAGTGCTCCCACGGCGATCTTCCCATGGCTTCTTGCTTCCGCCTGAGCACTGAAAGCGTGGGCCACCGCCATTCCCAAATGGGCCTGTTCGCCTCGCTGCAGCTTAGTCAGATAAAAGAGGTCACGGAGGGTGATTGCTCCGTGCGACTCGCCCCTTGGTGTGAGCGAGGTCGTGAGGAGGCGGTGGATGTAGCGCAATCCTGGGCTCCTGAGCGCAGACGCCTTCGAAGTCTTCACGCTGAATTCTGACTCGCCTGGTCGAGCGATGTCAGCCCAGCAACCCTGTCGACCTCCCGTTTGATAAAAGTATATCGCATAGGGGCGGTGCGGGAATGGCACTGGTACTCCAAGTGCACGGCATAGGTTGTCGACCCTCACTATGCGCTCTTTGTTGAATGTGAAATTTGTTTGTCGTCGCCGTATTCATCTTGTAGGGTTCGTGATGTACAAAGTCTATCCGCAGGGAGAGTACTCGAGCTTGGTCATCGCCAGCGGTAGACGTGATGAACGAAAGGTTCAGCACGGGTCGAGCCTCCTGTTGACCCATGGCTTCTAGCAGTGTCGGTGGGGGCACGCGTCGCCTTTGATGAACGGTGAGGCGTGAGCGGGGTCACGCTGAGCGGTGGAGCGGCTTCGACCCATAGTACCTAAAAAAAACGTATGTGAGCTTGCGAGAAATAATAGTGTGAATTCAGCTTGATTCAACCAATACGACAAAGGAGATACTTGCATACGCAATAACTCATGAAAAGCTCAAAGTGACATTTTATCGAACACGTGGCGTGCAACCGAAATCACCCAATCTAAATCCAAACTTGAACAAGCAAACTTACCCACATAAGTCATAATAGAACTCGAGGCTCGCCAACATCATCAATGTAACAGATTTTACCAACAAATTTCAAAATCTCCAATATGTGAAATTAGGGTTCTCCATAGCAAAGTCGAAATTAATGAAGGAAATCAACAAATAAGCATACCCAACTTGCTATTATCATGTATATCATCATAAACGAGCAAGAACAACACCCAATTAGACCGAATTTCGAAAATCCCCAACTTAAAAAAATTAGGGTTCATCGTAGGACTTCGAAATTCAACCACAAATTCACGTAATTAATCATATCCAAGGTGTTCCTAGCATGTATCTATAAATAAAGGAGCAAGAGAAACACCCAATTAGACCTAATATCGAAATTTCCCAATTTTGAAATTAGGGTTCATCAAAATTTCGAAAATTCGTAGTTGAAAGCAACGAATTAAGCATACCCGTAGTAACTATATCATGTAATAAACAATTAAGAGCATGTTCATATCCAAAGATTAACAATTTCGACGAGATTCCCTAAAATTCGAAATTAATAAGGGTTGAGAGTGAATTCATACCTTGTGGGTTTAATTGGAACAAAAGAGTGTTGGTCGGTTGTGGATTCTCCGGAGGTGGGTCGCGGTGGTCGGCGGTGATGATAGGTGGTAATTGAAGGTGTTTTTGGGGAGGTGATGATTGGGGGAGGAAGAGATCTCGAGGGAGAGGGGGAAAGATAGAGAAGAAAGGAAAAAAAGACAATTTTCTACTTAAAATCCCGCAGGTCACGGCCGTGACCTATAGAGGTCTTGGCCGTAACGTTGGGTAGAGCCCGTCTCTGTAATACGTCACGGATGTGACACTCGAGTCACTGGCCGTGACACAATCGCGTAATTTTTTATTTTTATTTTTTTATTTTTTTTCGTGGATGTCACGGCCGTGATGGCTTAAGCCATTGGCCGTGGCAAGAGGCAGAGAGGCCTCTGGGTAACGTCACGACTGTGACACGTATGTGTCTGGCCATGACAGTGGGCAGTGAGTGCCTCTTGTTCGTCACGGCCGTGAAGGCTTAAGCGTCAGGCCGTGACGTGTGGCAGTACGCTTATGTGGGTACGTCACGGCCGTGACGTCTTAAGCCGTTGGTCGTGACCCCTTTTTTTCCTTTTTCTTTTGACTAAGCTAAAACATAAACGAGAATACCTGGGTTGCCTCCCAAGAAGCGCTTACGTTACCGTCTTTAGCCGGACGTCTTTTCGTTCGCTCAAGTTTGGAAGTCCAGGTGGAGCACTTCCTTTTCGCTCACGTCTTCCTCGCTGCGTGATAGTGCTTCAACCTATGGCCGTTCACCTTTAAGGTATCCTGCTCCCTACCTGAAATCTCAACAGTACCATAAGGAAAAAACAGGTAACAGTGAACGGTCCCGACCAACGTGATCTAAGTTTTCGGGAAAAAGTCTAAGTCGAGAGTTAAAATGGTCCCCTTTCTGAAACTCTCCTCTTTGCCTAATCTTTTTATCATGATAGGCTTTGGAGCATTCCTTATACATGCGAGAGTTATCGTAAGCCGATAAACGCCACTCGTCTAACTCGTTGATTTGGAGTTGTCACTTTCCGCCAGCGTTCCCAAATCAAGATTCAAGGACTTAATTGCCCAGTAGGCCTTATGCTCTATTTCTACGGGGAGGTGACATGCCTTTCATAGACTAGTCTATACGGTGTAGTGCCTACAGGTGTCTTATATGCAGTCCTATATGCCCAAAGTGCATCATTCAATTTATTCGCCCACTCCTACGGTTCCCTCTATGGGTTTTTCTAAAATGCGTTTCAACTCACGGTTCACTACTTCGACCTGACCGCTAGCTTGGGGGTGGTATGGGGTGAATAGGCTGTGTCTAACACCGTAACGTTCTAACGTGCGTGCAAATTGGGTGTTACAAAAGTGTGTACCCCTATCACTAATAATGCACCTAGGCGCCCCAAAACGTGAAAACAATGCTCGTAAAAATCTAACGACTACCCTAGCATCGTTCGTGGGTAAAGCTTGCGTCTCGGTCCACTTAGACACATAATCGACAGCAACTAGGATGTACTTATTATTATACGAGCTAGGAAGCGGACCCATAAAATCTATACCCCATACGTCAAAATTTCACAAACTAAAATAAAGTTCTGGGGCATTTCGTCGCGTTTCGAGAGATTACCTGTGCGCTGACACTGATCACAAGTGTCAATGTACCTTTGGGCGTCTTTGAAGATCGTGGGCCAGTAGAACCCACTTTCCACCACCTTCTCCTCGTAGGCCTCCGGCGGTCCGTTGTGGCAATGCCTAAGGATCTGCGTCGTTTCTGGAAGCATCCACGCATCGTCGTATCACCTGGTCTGCACATCGCCTGAAAAGATACGGATCTTCCCAGAAGTAGTACTCAGGTCAGAAAAGAATTTCTTCTTTTGTTGACTAGTGTACTCCTTAGGTAGGATCCTCGCAACAAGGTAGTTAGCATAACCTGCGAACCAAGGAGTGTCGTCACTTACCACCTGTATCGATTATAGATGCTCGTCTGGGAACCGATCTTGGATCGCCTTTTCATCCTTATGGTATATCTCGGACTCCTCTAGTCGAGAGAGGTGATCCGCCGCTAAGTTCTCTGCACCCTTCTTGTCCCGGATCTCTATATCGAATTCTTGCAGTAGTAGGATCCATCTGATTAGCCGTGGCTTGGCGTCGGGCTTTGCTAACAAGTACTTAAGAGCAAAATGGTCAGTAAAAATAATAACTTTGGATAAAATAAGATATGACCTGAACTTGTCGAAAGCAAACACGACGGCCAACAGCTCCTTTTCGGTGGTCGTGTAATTGGCCTGGGCTGCGTCTAGCGTCTTACTCGCGTAGTAGATCGGCCTGAAATGATTATCCTTCCGCTGCCCTAACACGGTCCCAACTGCATAGTCACTAGCATCGCACATTAGTTCAAAGGGCAGCCCCAGTCGGGGGCGACCATAATAGGTGTTGCGATAAGTCGCTCCTTAAGTAAATTAAAAGGCATGCAGGCACTCGTCATTAAAATCAAACGGGGCAACTTTTTCTAGCAACCTAGACATGGGTCTTGCGATCTTAGAGAAATCTTTAATAAACCTACGATAAAACCCCGCATGTCCTAGAAAACTCCTAATCGACTTCACGTTCGAGGGGACATGCAATTTTTCTATCATCTCCAACTTAGCTCGGTCCACTTCGATTCCTTTAGAGGAGATCTTGTGTCCGAGAACTATACCCTCTCGAACCATGAAGTGGAACTTTTCCAATTAAGTGCCAAGTTCGTCTCCTCGAACGAGCTTTAAATTTGACAAGCATGCATCGAACGACGACCCGAAAATAGAAAAATCGTCCATAAATACCTCCATTACCTCACCTACCAGTTCGTCGAATATGGCCATCATGCATCGCTGGAAGGTGGTTGGGGCATTGCAGAGATCGAATGGCATCCTTCAGTACGCGAACGTCCCGAACGGGCACGTGAATGTGGTCTTCTCCTGGTCCTCTGGTGCTATACGGATCTGTAGATAACCTGACAAACCATCAAGAAAGCAATAAAATGAGTGACCGGCTAACTTTTCTAGCATCTGATCAATAAACGGTAAAGGAAAGTGATCTTTTCGCGTGGCGTCCTTCGACTTCCTGTAATCGATGCAGACGCGCCACCCAGTCATGGTCCTCGTCGGGATAGATCATTGGTGACGACCGTCATGCTCCCTTCTTTGGGACCACTTGGACCGGGCTGACCCACGCGCTGTCTGAAATGGGATAGATCATCCCTGCATCTAGCAATTTGATCACCTCCTTCTTTACCACGTCCTTCATATTGGGGTTGAGCCGCCTTTGGCGTTGAGCGACCGGCTTGAAATCGTCCTCCATGAGGATTTTGTGCGTGCAATAGCTCGGGTAGATACTCCTTATGTCGGATATCTTCCACGCCAAAGCCTTCTTGTGCGCCTTCAACACGTCTAAGAGCTGGTCCTTCTGTCCGTCGTCGAGGCTCGACGAGATGATGATTGGCAGGCCTCCGTTGCTGCCTAGGAACGCGTACTCGAGGTGGTCGGGCAGCGGCTTCAAGTCCAGGACTAGTGGCTCCTCGACTGAGCTCTTTCCTTGTCCTCTTCGGTGCTCTCGTCGATGGCTATGATAGGCTCGTCGACCTCCTCCCCACACTCATCGATCGCCATAATAGTATGCATGTCCTGCTCGCCGACCTGTGACAGACCTTGCACAGAAAAGAGGAAGTCGTGCTCAAAAACGTCTAAGAAATAACATTTGTCATCCTGCTCGTCACTCTTTTCATCAAGTCGGCCATATTAAATGTGACTTTTTCTCCGTCTACTGTCAAGGTCACTGTCCCATTCCTAACATCTATCATGGTTTCTCCTGTCGCAAAGAACGGTCTACCTAAGATCAAGGGGACATTTTCATCTTCCTCCATGTCGAATCGGCCGGGATAACAAACTTATCGACCTTAACTAGGACATCCTTGATAACGCCTCGAGGATACTTTAATGATCTATCAGCTAATTGTAGGCTCATCCTAGTGGGTCGTGGTTCACCTAGTCCTAGACACTTAAACATAGATATGGCATGAGATTAATACTAGCGCCTAAGTCCGCTAACGCACGCTCAATCACTAAATCTCCTATAAGACAGGGAATAGTAAAACTCCCTGGGTCCTTAAGCTTCTTCGGGATCTTGCCTTGGAGTATCGCCGAACACTCTCCTCGAAGGCATATGGTGGAGACGTGTTCGAGCTTCCTTCTGTTTGTCAGCAGGTCCTTCAAGAACTTGGCAAAGCTGGGCATCTGCGTAATAGCTTCAACAAACGATAAGTTAATATGCAATTCCTTACACATACCCATAAATTTACCGAACTGTGCCTCGTCCTTTTCCTTTTTCAGTCGAGCCGAGTAAGGAATCTTCGGCTGGTATGGCTTCACCGGTGGTCGCTCGATCTCCTTCGCCTTTTCCTTCTCGGGCTCGACCTTCTCCTTCTTGGCTTCGGCCTTCTCGACATCGTCGCCTCTGATCTCCTCCACTTCGGGCTCGTCGTGGCTCTCAAAGATGGCGTTCTCCTTCACCTTCTTCTTGGTGTGCACTTCTTGCAGTTCTTGTCCGTTACTAAGCATCACCGCCTTGCAATACTCCTTGGGATTCGGCTCGGTGTAGCTTGGGAGCGATCCCTGAGTACGCGCCGCCAACTGCTTTGCTATCTGACCCATCTGTTGCTCCAGCTTCTTGAGCGAGGCGTCCGTGTTCTGGACACGCAAGTCATTCGCCTCCATGTAGTCCTCCATCTTCGTCATTCGGCTTTCGTGGGCTGCGGTGGTGCTGCTGAAATTAGTGAGGAGCGTCTTCATCATGTCCTTCATCTCCCTCACGTCATCGGATCCTCCTGCGGGTGCGTTCTGATATTGGCGTGGCGCCCCGTTCTGGAATCCGGAAGACCTAGGCTGAAATCCTAGCGGTCCTTGCCCCTGGTGGTTCTGATTCCCGTATGCCAGATTGGGGTGTGCTCGAGGTTGGAAGCTTCGCTGGCCGGCTTGGTAATTTTCCATGTAGTCTACTTGCTCCGGCGATTGCCCAAGTTGGCATTCAGATGTTTCGTGGGCTGCGCCACAGATCCAGCACAATGGCACGTTTGGCGTGTGCTGCGTCGGTGCGGTGGTCGTCACGGCATTCACGGGCTGAGTCTGCCCGGATTTTGGGAGTAGTGCGCCGATGACTGTCTGCAACTGAGAGTTTGTCGCAGCGATCTGTTGCCGAAGCGCCTCAAACTTGGCGTTCGTAGCCGTCTCCTTGCTCACACGAATACGCCTGGTGACTTGATCCTCGTATTGCCCCTCATGAAACTGTTCCTCGAGTAGTCCTCAATCAAATTCCAGGCGTCGGTCGCATTGAGCTTCACGAGCCCTCCTCCTGCGGCTCCGTCTAAATATGGACGGTCTGGTCATTGAGCCCCTCGTGGAATCGGTTGATCTGGGCTGCCTTCGACATTCCGTGTTGTGGGCACCTCTTCAGTAGCGCCTTGTAACACTCCCACAATGGCAATGGCCTATCTGCTACAGGAACGACACCAAGTTCTTCCAAGAACTTTCTCATCCAAACACCTTCCTTCGCTGCCTCTGAGGCCGCTATATACTCTGCTTCGCAGGTGGAATCTGCAGTAGTAGTGCTCTGTTTGGAACTTTTCGGTCGTCCACGTCAGACTGGAAATCCGAATCCATATACCCTTCCACTTCCAATTCTCCATTACCGTAGACCAGCATCATATCCTTAGTTCGTCTGAGGTACTTGAGGATAGTCTTGACTGCTGTCCAATGTTCCTTACCAGGGTCAGCCTGTGAAACCGACTGACTACGCTCACAGCGTACGCCAAGTCAGGTCGCGTGCAAAGCATCGCGTACATCAAGCCACCCACTACGGATGCATAGGGGATTCCATTCATCTCTTTCTACTCCAACTCACTTTGAGGGCTCATAGCCTTGGAAAGGTGAATCCCATACCGCATAGGCAGGAACCCTTTCTTAGAGTTGTCCATATTATATCGCTTCAGGACTTCTCTAAGTAAAGGGCCTGGGAGAGTCCTAACATACTATTCGCTCGATCTCTATAAAGGCGAATCCCCAAGATGTAGGTAGCTTCTCCCAAGTCTTTCATGGAGAATTGGTCGAAAGCCACGCTTTCACCATCGAGAGCATTCCAATATCAGTTCCTATCAAAAGGATGTCGTCCACGTACAATACGAGGAAAGATATTTGCTCCCACTTTTTCTTGTAGACGCAAGGTTCGTATTCGTTCTTTAAGAATCCATGGCCCTTGACCACTTCATCGAACCGAAGATTCCAGCTTCTGGAGGCTTGTTTCATTCCATAAATGGACTTGTTCAGTTTGCACACCCTATGAGCATCTCCTTGCGATGTAAAACTCTTGGCTGCTCCATATATATTTCCTCCTTGAGATATCCGTTTAGGAACGCAGTTTTTACATCCATCTGCCAGATCTCATAGTCATAGTGCGCAGCTATCGCAAGCAATGTTTGAGTGGACTTCATCATAGCAATAGGCGAAAAGGTCTCCTCATAGTCAATGCCCTCTTTTTGACTGTACCCTTTTGCCACAAGCCTAGCTTTGTATGTATCAACCAATCCGTCAGATCCTATCTTTCTTCTGTAGATCCATTTACACCCAATGGGTCTAAAACCATCTGGGAGGTCTACTAGAGTCCAGACTTGGTTTTCGTGCATAGAATCCATTTCGGCTTGCATAGCTTTAAGCCATTTCTGCGAATCCGTATCCCTGATTGCCTGGTCATAGGTAGTGGGATCGTCGACGTGCCCTTCCATCGCAGCAACCTCGTGCTCGATGTGGACCATCTCGTATCTCTCAGTCTGGCGAGATACTCTACCCGACCTGCACAAGTCAGGTTGCGCCTCGGACTGCCCTACGGTGTCACCCGACACTGGAGTTTGTAAAAGTTCTTCTGAATACTCTCCAATAGTTACTTGGTCATCTTTCCAATGATACAAGATTCACAAGTTGGATAGGAATCAGACCCAAGCGGCTTTATAACGCCGGTTTTCTCCAACTCAAGAATCTTCTATTCTCCATCGTGACCGAGTCGAAAATAGCAGTCTCGAGTTCGACTCCAATTTTCGTTCGTTGGTGACTGTGTTCATTATTTTATCTTCGATGGTTAGGTAAAAAAACCATTCAGTTAAAACTTGCACTCCTAGTTGCATAAGTATTTCCAATGTGATCGCCGGTCACTATGTTTGGCTTCCTACGTTGATCATGATCTCTCGATCCGCCAGACCCTGGTTCGAAACATTGCGTTAAAGGCTTAGGCGAGTCTAGTCGAGTTGGGGACATCAACTCCACTATGAAACTTTCAATGAGGTTTCTGAAACTCTTCTCGGGAGGATAGTTTTTCGAGAAAAATAGTGGGAGTCAAGCGAAACGAAAAGTCCTTGTTTGCGCTTGATAAATGATAAGATAAACCTAATTAGATCTTTAGTTTCTGCAGCTTTACGTTTCTTTCTATTTTACTGCGATGACGATCATAATTACTATGCTGCTTGAGAGAAACTGTTTGGTGGGACCAAACTACGTGGACTGGCTACGTAACCTGAGGATAGTCCTAGGTATGGAGTTTTATGTCCTCGATTCCCCCATACCGCAAGTCCCAGGGGCTGATGCGAGTGACGAAGACCGGGCTGCGTATGCCAAATAGCAGATAGAGCCAAAGGTCAAGGGCTATATACTTCTTTCCATGAACAATGAGTTGCAACGCACTCACTCGAAAATAGAAGTGGGCGCCATTTTGCTTCATTTGAAGGAGCTTTTTGGCGAACATTCTAGGAGTGCTCCCACCTTCCTTCAATTCATTCATCCTGAACTTTAATCTGAACAAGGCCGAGATGACATTGACTGGGTTAATGAACCAGTTGTCGGCAGCGCAGACTCGGATGAAGAAGGTGAAACGAAAGGAAGTTGTTCTTGTCGCGAATGCTAATACTCGAGGGTCGAGTACAAAGAAAAATTCAGACAAGCCCAATAAGCCCAAATGATGAATTTCGAAAGGGAAGGCCAAGAAGAACGTGTTCAAAGGCGCCAAGCCGACGGACAAGTGCCTTCACTGCAATGAGCTTGGCCATTGGAAGCGCGATTGCCCGAGCTACAGGTAAAGAACTTTACGCTTTGGAAACAAATTGTTCTACGACAGTATATTCCGCTTCATGGATCTTAGACTCGGGAGCTAGTGCTCACATCTGTGTTTCGAACCAGGGTCTGGAACGAAGTAGGAAGCTGGCGGATCGAGAGATCATGATCAACGTAGGAAGCGGACATAGTGTACCGGCGACCACAGGTGGACAAGAACTCTCGTTTTGTCTACTAGACATAGTTTGCTGCTTTCCGATTATTTGGTTTTGCGGGCAGTTCGGGGTAGCGGCTCGCGGTAACTTCCATTATTTCGTTACCTTCATTGATGATCACTCTCTGATCGACACGTGGTGTGTGAATGAAAAGTGCGACAAGTAATAATTAAAACGAATACCTAATTAATATCACCGACGTGCGATAGGCAGTGGACCTATCGTGTGTAGTGCAGTAAAATGAGTAAACGAGTATCGAACACAAGGAATAAATTAAGTATCAGTAATGACCTATCGACTCGAAATTTAGCCTAAATAAAATAAGCAGATGGTTTTACGAATTATCTTAACAGATTACTCCTCAATCAACTAGAGATTCAAAGAACACGCTTAAAACTGGTAAGAAGCTTTCAGATGATAAAGGTGTGCTCGGGATTCGAATCCGCTAGGTGTGATCGCCTAAGACAATGAAATATCGTGCCTACGTGATTCTTGAATAGATCGCAGTAATTTTCCTACCCGCTCACGAATTGGCTGTCGCCCTAAACGCTCGCGGGGTCTAAGATTTATCAATTACTAAAGGAGAGGATCGAGTATTTGCTTTCGCCCTATACTCGAATCCTATCTTCTACGAACGGCCTAAACGTTGTTTAGCTGTTGCCCTAAACGTTTTTCCATACGATCACTTTAACACATAGACATATTAAAGTGACGAAACAATTTCATAGATTGATAAATAGTAAAAAAAACAACTCACGATAAACATATGTCTTAATAACGAAATAACCTAGCGTTTATCTAATCCCAAACACATAGGAATTTAGCTACTCATAATAGACGGGAAAACAATGAAAGAAATAAGAAACGAAGAAGAAAAACTCATGATCTTCAATACTGATGATCTGGGGTGGTAGCGCGGATGATTCTTCGTTCTTCGTTCAATTGGGCGTGTTCGTTGATCCGTCTCTTGCGCTCCAGGACGCAATTCTGTGTTCTTCAGGGCTCCTTTTTCGTCTCTTGAGGGATTAGGGTTGATATCTGGTCAGTCTCCACTTTCTGCGTCGAATTTGGACTTTTTATACTGATTTTCGTAACGGTCACAGCCTGGGACATGGGCCGTCACGGCCGTGACCATCGCCGACTCAACTCTTTATTCTCGCTGTCAAGTTTACGGCCAAGTGCATGGGAGGTCACGGCCATGACCAACTTCAGCCCAACTCTCTGCCGAACATCACGGGCTGGTGCATTACTCGTCACGGCCGTGACAACGGGCAGTGAATCTTCTCGCCTTTCTGTCCTATGTCACGGCCAGGTGCATTGGTGTCACGGCCGTGACCGATTGCCTCGTTTTCGCTCCTTTTCGCCCGAAACTCGTCCTAAGCTCTCTTAATGAAATAAGTGTAAATATGACGAATAAACACATAAAGTGATTGGTAGAGCTCAATTATATCCCAATTAAACATTACGATAAACGCAAGGTGTATCTCATGAAGAATAAGTCTGATACTTTTGTATGGTTCAAAGAGTACAAGGCTTTGGTGGAAAATCAGACTGGAAAGAGCATTAAGCCGTTCGATCAGATCAAGGCGGTGAGACATGTGCCTCGAGTTTGACGAGTTCTTGAAACAGAACGGGATAATT